>JAVYIG010004976.1:0-147163 GCA_035222895.1 Strongylocentrotus droebachiensis
TAATGATGCTATTTAAGACTATTACATTACTAACAAATACAAACTGGTGTCATAAATGAATTCCTCGTCATAGAAAACCTTGAAAAGTCGTATTATCCATGTTTTCAGGCTTCCTGAATGAGATTAGCAACATTATTACATATTGCACAAATGCTAATTAGATGATTATGCTAATATGGCTATTAAAAAAGTTGCCCAAGGTTGCCAAGCTGGCAACCAAGCTGAATTTACTTCAATACCCATCTAGAACACAAATCAACAAAAAAACCTTGTACTTATCAACTTTTCCAGGTATGAACAATTTCTACAGGACTATTAATGAGAAGGTTGAGTTCTGGGAAGAAGTGAAAAATAATTTTGTGAGCGTTATCATTGTTTTTATGCAAGTGTGGAAGAACACCAGATAACGAATGTTCACTGAAAAGCACGGGCTCTTCAAATGTCTTAATATTCTATATATGGCATGTAACAGCACACAAATCGGACGGATTTTTTATGCAACACGTTCGTGGAGTCCCATATAAATAATTCTGTGTACAGTGCTTGTAACTTTACCAAGACTGGGCCAAATTTATAATCATTTTGATGATTCTAAAACATTGCAAGTACACACCAATGATCAACCGTTTCTTTCACAATGCAATCACTATGAACAGAACTCAACTTTAGCTTTAAACTCAAGAGCCACAACATATAAGACGGGAAGAGGAAGGAAGGAAAGGACTCTCACCTTTTTTAGTGTGTCGTAATCATTTAGCTGGCAAGTGACTTCCATATCATTATCTTTGACATTCATCTCATCGTCATCATCTTTAGCGGGTTGATACACTGCGTCCTTTCCGATATCATGAACATCTCTCTGTGACATAGTAATGTGACAATTCGATGTTTATAAAACAACAAATATCAGACCTCAGAATATTCAAATATTGTATTAATCACCGTTCAAACTTTCACAAAATACATATTCAAAAATAGTTTATAGTTTGATGGAGGGGGTAATAGCAGTACTCTGAAAAAACTTGTAGAGGCATTGACAGAGAACTTCCAGAAGAATTTATCATTGACCAAGCACATAGTGGATTCAATATCAACAAGTTTAACAATTTGCGGTTTCTCCACGTGGGTAGTCTTGAAAAGAGCTGTTGGGTTTCAAAGGGGACATACTATAAATGAGAGTGAGCGTAGTCCTTTGGAGATCTACTTGATATTGTAAAGAGAAATGTAGAGAAATAAAGAGAGGTAGACTTTAGTGAATAGAGTGAAGGAGGGGGTTGGTGAACCGGGTCATGACTCTCCCCGCATTACTAATCTGGTGAAGTTCATCCGTCTTGTATGGACTTCCCACGTAGTGAAAGCGCAAAGATTAAGAATATCACATACATTGCCATGCAAAACCCAGCCTTTGAACATCATTTGAACATTTGAATAAATGTATTTTCTTCAACATAAATTTGTAGATATGACAAATAGTACAGATTTAGTCACGTCTTTCATGTAAATAAAAATAGAGCCGGTCCAATCAAAGCATCGTTATTGTGTTAGTGAGCATTGCTTATGAGTATTGGTGGATATAGGGTTATATTTTAAAAGTACATGTGTTGAAATTACTTCATATGACAGATATTTATGCCATACCCCAAGAGTTTCCACGAGGGTTTGTTTGACCATACGAAACTGCAGCGTCATTTCCTTACTCTGTGACATATTCTTTGGAAGAAAAGGCATGAAGGACATTCGTTTGTATTTAATGGAGAACGCATCTCTAATGAAGGCCAGAAAATCCTCCTGAAAAGTGCTGCAGGAAATCTCCACATGGTTATATGTAACCTTACAGGTTCTTGAAGTTTGTACGATGCGATCACCTCCCCCTTTCTGTAAAAAAAAAATGAAAATAAAATGAATTGCACACCAAAAGACAGAAGTAGAAATAGTGGTTATAGTACTTCCTCTTGTTATAGTAGTATGATACATATTCCTTCTTTACAATCAGTGGATACATAACCTGTTTTGGTATGCTTTCACTTGTTTTTCTAAAAGCTTTCTTCATACCTATGTCGTATTTTCCCACTGTTTGTGAGGAAAGAAATAATTACATCAACAATCATATGAGCCCTCTTTAGTGATCTCAGTTGCGGTATAAGTTGTTGTTGTCGTGATTTGCCACTCGCCACCCAGATGTTGTTATTATTATAATTATTATTAATATCATTATAATAAGTATTACTAATACAATTAATTATGTTGTTATTGTTATTATTATCATTAGTATTATTAGTATTATTATCACCGTTATAATCATTGTTATCAGTATGGTTATTATTATTGTTATCTACTTCTATAATACTACTACTGCTACTACTACTACTACTACTACATGTATTTTTATTCATCCTGTTCCAGAGCACAGCCGAATTATAACTTGTTGTCTATCTACGAACCTTTAATTTACTCCACCCAGTTGTTAAACAGCTATCTGCTAAGATGGGTTCGGTTTGGTTTTGCTTAGATTTGCAATGCCAATAAATGGTGACGGCTGGAATGCTCTCCATATAGTCGGAGGGTATGTTATATTATAACAACGGAATATTTAAAATCAAACTCCATATCTTTTCTTCTGATTTAGACATGCTAGTTAACATTCGGTTTCTTAATCACATTGCTTTACCGTGATTCATGAGTACAGAACGACCTGCACTTTTGTCGGATCAATGAGGTTGGCACAATGTGGAATTTTCAATCTGACAGGTTTCTCTGATGAAAACTGTAATCCTGACGGAAGACACTGAAAGCCATAGGTAACAAGAGTCTCGTTGTGTCTCAGAGTGATTTCAGGTGGGATGTCTGTGAGAACATCTAAAGTTATCGCTTTACCAGAAACCCTCTGGCAGTGCACCGGGTGGGATGGAAAGATTGAGTCCATATGACGGAATATGTAGCTCTCCCCCAGTTTGGTCAAAGCTCCCTTCAGAATGGTATTTGTCTACGGTTCAAATCATTTGTAACGTCATAAATGCAAGTATCAATTATGATGCAAGGAGTTCTTACCTTGAGTATCATGATTAATAAATGCATTGTGTATTTGAAATAATTTAAATAAACTTTTTTTTAGGACAATTAACCACTGGACAATCGACCCCTATGACCAATTACCCCCTTTGGTCAATTACTCCCTAGCACTTTTTGAGGCCTATATTTATTTTCGTATGTGAACCCCGCCCCCCCCCCCCCCACCCCCACTCTAAGAACGGACGGACCCCATGCGTGTTACCAAAATGTCCGGTAAAGGGGTACTTTTCGTGCGACAAAGTCCGACCCGAGAATTGTAAACAAAGGGGGTGTATTAACTTTTCACCCGGAGATTTCTTTAAAAAGGGGTGTTTTGTTTTTCTTTCTCTCATCTTTTTGGACTCCTGAGAATTATTCCGAATTTAGGGGGGTACATTGAGCATTCGTATGGATTTAGAGGGTTCTCCAAGGCAGGAAAAGCCCGCGAAAAGCCCGCGAAAAGCCCGCGAAAAGCCCGCGAAAGGGGGGTTCGGAAGTGTTGGCAGTCCTCAGATAGGGGATGCTTTCAAAAAGAGGGAACAAGCATACGCGTACCCTACATAACACTGAGTGGGAGGGGGGGGGGGGGCGGGGTGAACCTGCCAGTTATATTGAGGGGCGTTGTTTTTGTATTACAATTTATTTGAACCCATACACATATGTATATTGCATGTTCATTTTAAATCAGTACAGCAGCAAGTTGGGTAAGGCTGGTATTGTGGTGTAGAACCTCGACCTTCACCAGTAAAGCCTACAAATATGAGTATACATTGTCGGGATTATACATTATCGTAATATGTGCATGATGATTTTTGTTTTTATGATTTCCTCTTCAGATGTAATTATTCGGTTATAAAATACATTTAACAACAAATACTTGAAACACCAATATACATTCACTTTACACTTCAAATCTTGAATTTTTTACAATCAGATAAAATCAAGGAGTATAATGTTAAAGGGCATTTGATATAACATCTGAAATGTTGTCCAAACACAGTTCATTTAAAAAAAAACATGCCATTAGTGCAAGACTGTTGTACGTTTTCTCCTGAAATTAGTTTAACATATTCATTTGATACAATGACATTTGTGCATAATTATGTGATAATTACATTTATATCTTTAGTGTTTGAACAATTAGAATCTGCACTAACAACCAAGTATTTTTCGTTAATTAGCAGTGTTTCTTTGAGGTTATAGCGAATATATGCAACAATGCGTTTCAAGAACAATACTGCCCTGGTTAATTCTAAAAGAACATGAACAAACAATTTAGTTGTTTTACAAAAGACACATAAGTTTTCACTTACAATTTACTGTTTTAAATTTAAATGTCAGTTTCTCCGATCTTTCCATTTAAATCAATAGGAAGGTTAACATTTTCTTCCCAGTTTTTAATACAGCTAGATCAACTTTCCTGAGCTCACTCATTAAACTATAGAAAAGTTTCGAATTCATTGTTGACAATCTAATGACATCACCTGTATTGACTTTGCAGAAGTCATCGTCATATTGTTGTATAGTATCTTTATCGTCACAGAGGTATCGTCATGGTTGACTTCATGAATTCGTTTTATCCTAACTTTACTACTTGTAAGCATTACAAATCTGTGTTAACTTCCTAACAAATGTATTTATTTTGTTCATGCTATTGTTTGAATGATCCTGTTGCATCGGAATTGAAATAACAATTTATTTACACAAATAATCACCAATTAAAACATTGTTACCTCAATTTATTATTCATACTTTGGTTAGCCGCTAGCGATCAATATGCAATGTTCTTTTATCAGAATGGGTTAGAATTTTTGTTAATGTTTCGATTCATTAATAAAAGCAAACATCCTTGTTTTCAGCTTCTTCCTCTTTTATTTCTTCCGATGATGCTAGTTACAAGAATGACTGTCTGTACCTAATTTCTCCCTTTCTTGTACCTGTATAATATGCCCACCGTATGTAATCTTGACATGATGTCACATACTTTTCTATTTGAACATGATTCATTTTTTTTACTTTCCACAAAACTTCCACAAATTAAAGGGGGTACCTACCTTCATCTTTATGTTGCTGGTCAATACACAGAGCTCTATTAACGAAAAACCAAATTTATGGTAAAATTAGAGCAATATTCAGGGGATTGTTGCATTTACTATACCCGACCTTTCGTGAATAAGGAGATAAAGAGCTGTAATCTATACACAAAAATGTAGGAAAGACTACAATAGCTTATAATAATCCGGGGTAAAAAAAAAAGTCTGATTGATCCGCGTCATGACAATTTGGTAGTCTGCAACTGACCATCATGGTCACGTTTGGTCAGGGTCTAGTGTATTTTCATATCGTCAATAAAGGAGGTTTGATGGACCTGATATATTTTAAAATGTGCCCTGATGCCAGAGAAGATGTCAATTTACTTCCGTCAGCATAGGCACATGGAACTGTAGTTGAGTCGCTCGACTCGACTACTAATGACTTTCTATCATTGCGTCATCGGGTCTAAGACTGTTGTTGTATATTTATGTCGTCCAAGCTTGGACAAAGTGTTTATGGCTAAGGAAACTTCTTTAAAACTAGACAAATTCTAAGAAAATTTTCTTAGATTTAAGAAAATTGTTTTGAAAGTTCATTAAATACGGTCCCTGGTTCACTACATACCATTCATTTACTCTGCCTTCATTTTCTTTCCTGATGTTGACCTGTGTAATTTTATTCAATTAGATTAATGTTTCTGATCTTGCTGATTGATGCACACATTCTCATATGGTATTCTGACGTCAAAAGCTACGTATCAATCTATTCTAACTGAACTGAAAATGTGGCCTGATTAGGACAAATAAATGACAAAAATTGTGGTGGAGGGGGCGGGGGAGGGTAGAGTCCAATTTGACTTCTCTACAATCATGGCACATTTAGATAATATAGGATAGGCCTATCAAATCTCGTTTTACGTCTTGGGTCCATATCCCTTTGTAAGCTCTCAGAGCTTTGAGAACATTCATCCTCCAGGTATTTAGGATACCAAATGCCTCTCTTTGTATATTGGAAGCCTTGTAAAGCATCCAATTTTTGTTTTTAAAAATATTTATTTATGTATTTATTTTTTATTATTAGTATCATTATATTTGTTTCGGGGGAGGGGGTGGGACCTCATCTAAGATGGCCAACTTTTACATATTGGTGTGTTTTTGCGTTGTTGATCCGAGTACTCAACCATGTTCAATGTACGTCTGGAAATGGACGATGTCTCAATGAGATCTTGATCGAGAATGATCAAAACGCCATTAGTTAGCAATTTGGCGATTAGGAGGATTTCTAACCTGGCTCCAGCAGTAGAAGATTCCTGGGCTGCTGCTGATGCATTTTGACAAGGAATGGCGACTGATGTAGATGCCGACGGTCTCGGGGACGTGGAATCTGTGTGTCCTAGTAATGTCTCTGGTATTCCTGATTGTAAGAGTGGGAAATTGTGTTAACTCCGTAAAAATATTTATTTATTATGTTTATGTTATTGGTTGTGTATTGATGTTGCAACATGAATTGAATTACAATTCAACCACACAAATAATCACCCTTTAAAACTTTGTTACCTCAAATTAATATTCGTTTTTCGGTAATCCGCTAGCGATTAAAATGCCATTTTAGCAAATATATTGATTAATCTCATGTTTTTTGGGGGGAGGGGAGAAAATTCCTCATCAATAATACCAATTACAAGAATGGCTGTCTGTACTTAAGTTCTCCCTATTTTATCCTCGACTTATTTTGTACCTGTATGCCCATCGTTATAATGTTGACAGATTACTGTTGACACGACCTCACCTACATGACGCGTTGCCGCTAAAGTATGTGAAATGCATGTGGTGTCAATATCTTTCACATCAATTTTAAACTGATAAAAAAAAGCATTATCTTTATCATTAAATATGTCCCCTTTCCTATATTTATAATTCACCATGAAACACACTGTTTCTTGGGACTTGGGACTATGGACTTTAAAGACTCGTGAAAAACTTAAAGATTGTTTTGTTTAGGAAGATGATGCAGATGGTCCGTGCTAGAAAGACATCATCTACAATGAGGGAGATGGCTATGGCCATGGAGCAGAGTAATATCCAGCACTGGGTGAAGCTAGCGTAGTTCCGCCTTGAAGGACCAGGAAAAAACTCGGTTAAACTTGCTATGATACAAGAAAGGGGCTGCTAAGCAAGGTAGATTTATGAAGCCCATGTCTTAAGAGAATGCCGCCCTATCCTTATCAGTTTCTGGATGTAATACTGGGGGTTAAGGTTAGAGATCAAATGATTGTTCAAATAAATTATTAGTATTTAACACAAGCAATAACTGCCTGATTTGCACTTTGATCCAACTCACGGTTTAAAGGGATTGGGTATCTTTGCCTCAGATTCAAAACAAAATCCTGAATTTAGCTCATGCTGAAATCATGATTATAATTTTGTATGTCAATCAGGAATCCTATGACTTTTACAAGCCGATCGCCTGTCTGATTACCATGATATTTATGATTGGAAATCCAAATATCTAAAACCGTTTTTCTAATGGTTTTTATAACACTACAGTCTATTGTTAAAATCGGTCACTCAAAGATCGCTCTTTTTAGGCACTTCATGATTTATTTTGAAGCACAATTTGTTGAGGGCTACAATACTACACCAAACCACAGACACTGATAAAACGTAGAGCCATGCATCTCGAATTTTAACATTGTTAAACAACGTTTTTAAAGCTGATATTCTAAGCAAATAAATGTCCCTTAATTTGGTACCTACGGCAAGCATGTGTGATTTATAAGTTTTTCAATTACATAGTATATCACACAACAATTCTGGCTACTCGAAATCCTTAATTGAAATGTCGAAAATATCCGCCTCTCTTTGCATAGAAAATCAGTCACGGCGCTGGTCTATTATTATGACATCACGTCCGGGAAAGAGTATATTCACGTACCCGGATGTTCCATAGAAAGCGTGTGCAGAGTGATACGATTTTCGGCTTATTTTAGTTTCAAAGGCTGAAAAGTCTAATAAATCATAATTATATGTACATTTCTTTACCTTCCCATAATATTTCATAGTATTAATATCAATTCCCCTTTTAAAAATTATGACATATACATGCCAACGATGTGCTATTAGTCGATATTTTCACCATGTAATTTTGTTTTGGTGTTGAAATCGGCCCAGGCACGGAGTGAACAGTAGCTGTCTGGTAAGTGGACCCATGCACAGTTCATTACCATACAGCGATCTCCCGATGGTTTCTTCTTCCTTTTTCCCATGTCTTTCGACTTCCTTGGCCCTGAAGATCCTTCATCTACCAATTCTGACACCGGTAGTCAGGAGGAAGTCTTTGTTAGTTGTTTTTCATAGCTGGTAACGTCGCTTTCATTCTCTTGCAATTGCCGATAAACATATAACTAGCGCACGTATACGTTCCATCACAAGCAAGTAGCGCCTGGAACAGCGGCCTGGTCTTATTACCTCCCGATTCTGCTCGCTTCACAAACGTTCGTGCAAGAGCCGCATCACTCGCGGGTGAATATCGCTCGATCAATAGAAGTTGTCAAAATATTATAGAGGAAGCGCGCTTGCATGATCTCGTTCAAGTTTGATATTTTACAACATAAAATGTTTAACTGGTACTGTATCTTTTTTTGAGGCAGTCACACACATCTATGATAAGTATTATCATAGTTCTTGGCCTATTCGTTTTACAAAACTGCTCCTGTACCTTATTTGATGACAAGCGGCACCCGCCTATTCATACGTGCATGATTTAACCTTGTTTCCCAAGCAGTAAACTCGTCTTAAATCTCTACCAAATAGGTGAATATGAGGATATAAAAAAGAAATCAGCGACTGGAAATTAATGTTGCTTCGTTATTCTTCATTAGAATGAAAACAGA
This sequence comes from Strongylocentrotus droebachiensis, assembly GCA_035222895.1. Classification (NCBI taxonomy): domain Eukaryota; kingdom Metazoa; phylum Echinodermata; class Echinoidea; order Camarodonta; family Strongylocentrotidae; genus Strongylocentrotus; species Strongylocentrotus droebachiensis. Next base: position 8,975 of record JAVYIG010004976.1, read on the forward strand.
AAATCTATCAAATATACTCCTTAACAGCAACAAAGCTAAGCTCTGACAGGATAGCATTTACGTAGGGATATCACTGCCATTCACTCTCACTGAGCCCATGAGTCCCGTTCGTGACGTCACGGATAGGGGCCCGACTCTACATGCACTTCCGGGTTTCAGACTAGATAGTTTGGTAGAGTTGACTCGCATAAATTCACCATTCTAAACTTGTTTTTTTTGTCAGTTGGACACCATTTAGTGTTATTCTGGGGGTTAAAAGCTTTCTATTGATGTAATTATCTCAATATTTGGGATTGTCTTAGAATATTAACTTTAAAGGTACTATGTCTCTTTTGCAGCCAACCTCAAATGCTGTAGAACTTTGCAGGAATTATGAATATGTCATGTATGTCCTATCTGTGAAATTTAAACGTTAGCAGGTGTCGTCATATTCAAATTATGCAAGGAAACACGTTTACTTGCTAGACTTCACTGTCAGACACTATTGAGTGACTGACTGGCTTTTCTTCTTCTTTGGTAATAACATACATGAAAAGAGTTGTAAAGTGTACATGAGCATTTGTCTACATCAATAACCCACTTCTTGTGATGGCCAAGATTAAACTGATTGAATCTATCCGCAGCATAAAACGTATGACCATTCGGTACAATTGTCTGAAAGTCAAGACTATTACTTTTGGGCTCTATAGCCCTAAAGTCAATTTGACAACTAATAGTCGTTATTTTTCCGCTTGAAGTTTTAAAGCCCCACCTTTTTTAGGGGAGTTCTAAATTAGTATTATCTTTCAAATGCAGTTGGAATTTAACTTTTTCATTTTTTTGGCCTGCAAATGGGACATAGTACCTTTAAACCTTTTTGCGCGAAAATATTTTCGCCAGTTTTTTTTCTTCAAATTAGCCTCTGCTTACTCAAACGTTTAGTGGTTATCAGATCGTGTAGACAGGGAGGATCCACGGGCCGATTATACCGGCACGCCCTTTCCCGCCCCCCCCCCCCCAAAAAAAAACGGTCAAAAAATAGGATAGTACAAAACGTAACTTTTACCTTTTTTAAAACAAAAAACAAAGGCAGGCCCCCTAACCCCCCCCCCCTCCCACACAAATTCGTCGGCTGGATCCGCCCCTGCGTGTATAACCTCATCGAACATTTCATTAGAAGAAATCGTACATATATCATGAAAATAAAATTCTGGAGAATTTACAAAGTTAGTACAAGAACAAATATACAATACATTGATGAAAATATAACTTGAACATTTATATATTAAGGTTGAATACCAAAGAGCATTATTAATAGCTTGTAAACAAAAAGGACAAACTTACTTGTCATCACTTTCTCTGTCTTACCAGCGAACTCCTCATTTCCAAGTCTTGTAAAGTAAGGACTCTTTGATAAAGAATGATGCACAAACAATGCTATATTATCACAAAAATCTTATAACAAAATTGAATCATTGTCACTAAGTCTATGATGCTCTGATCATTTAATGTTCAATAAATACGCAGATCCTTTCTGGAATGATATATTGATTGCATGGAGTCACTGCAAGTACTACAACCCAGTTAAATACAAAGAAATTATTTCCCAATCCCTTTGCCTGAATTCTCATATACTGGTAGGCGGAAAACCTCTCAATATTAATCTACGTTTTAATTCTGATATGATATATGTTAAGGATATTTTGCGCATTGATGGTTCATTTATGTCTTTTGATCAAATCCAACGCCAAACGAATTCTCTGTCTGGTTCATTTATGTTATATTATTCAGTTCTTTCCGCATTACCTAGTACGGTAGTTGGAAACGTATTCTAAAACAGGGACATTTTGAAATAGAAAATGCTTCTCTAAATTGTGTTGATATTTTATTGAACGAATTCCGTAAACCTAAAAAGATATCAAAACTTACGTACAATATTTTCGTTTTTGTTCTCAGATGAAGAATATTTTGTTGGTACTCTTATAATCAATAATTTTTATTTCGTCAATTAAGTTATTATTTTTGCAAAATATTTTATATTCACTTGTAAAATGCAAAACGTTATTCCACTATTTCCTTCTTTTCAACGAGCTCTCAAACATTTAGAAAATATGAAATGTATAATTGCTTTCAAGAAAAATCGTCTCGATCTTCATAATAAGAAACGGCAGATATTTTTTTTTTTTTTTTTTTTGTATTGTTTATTTTTATTGCTGATGAGTTAACTATTACACCATATTTGTATTATACATATTCTATGTCTTTACGAACATGTTATTATTACTATTTATATTATCATGTACAATTACTATTATGAATGAGATTTGTTTTCAATAAATATGTTGAAGAAAAAAAAAAGTCTATGATGCATAAAAGATGGGAGAAAAATGTCATCACTTGGGGTCAATATTTGCTCGTGGAACAGAGGCACAATTTAATAATTTTAAATATAATGTCCTTAAGGCCCGGTCACAGATAGGGGACGCAAGAGGGGACGCACGGCCCGCGCATTGAAATTTTGCAGTTTTTGCCAGTGCGTGGTCGTGCGCCCAACTTTTGTCAAAGCTACAGCGAGCTGCCACAAAATGCAAAGCGTGTTGCTAGCGCGCTGAGCGCAAACAGGGCGCATACAGTTCGCATACAGACCGTACACATAGCGCACATGATAGATACAAACTTCCACGAATTCAAAGCGTGTTGCTAGCGCGCTGGACGAATGGTCCACGCATGCACCGCGTTCTCAACGCACAGCCATCGCGCGAACGACAGCGGTGGTCACACATAGACGACGCACTGCCCAAATTTTGTCAGGATTTGGGAGAAGCTAGCGAGCTGACACCGAATGGACTTTAACAAATATTGGGCAAAAAATTGGCCAAATTTGTACCCAACATGAGGGCGATTATGTGTCCAACCAACTGTTGGGTAAATAACAAATTGTGCATGATTTACCCACTGTTGGATAAAAAGAAAATATCCAACTTTTAACCAACAAAAACTTACCCAATCAGAAAAGTTGGGAAAATAAGTTTGATAAAATATTATATGCAAAAGGAGATTAGTGCCGCGGCGGAACTCGAACCGCGGACATCGTAATCGATAATCCTGTGACAAATCCACTCGACCACGACATCTTTAATAAAAGAACATAACCCATTTGTTAAATAATAATTTTGTCCGACTTATGTTTGCCCAGTTACATCTGCCCAACTTAATTTGAACATTTAATTGGGTAAATACATGTAGTAAATTGTTGGGAGAAAATAACCCAAATGTTGGACAAAAGTGGCCCAACTCTAATTTGCCTAATGACATTACCCAATTATTTCATCGGTTACTACATGGTTGGTAGGAAATAACCAAATTATTGGGCAGCATTTGCCCTTAATCGATTTGCCAAGTAACACCTACCCAGCCTATTTGTTACATTTCATTGGGTAACTTCATATAGTAAACGGTTGGGAGAAAATAATCCAATTATCGGAAAAAATTTGCCCAACTTGGATTTACCTAGTAACATCTGCCCAACTTTTTTCATAGTGTGCAAAGCATGTCGCTACACTAAAAAAAAATAAGTGCTAAATTTAGCACTTAAAGATTCAATTTTAGCACTTTTTAGGAGCTCGCATAGTGACTGCACTCGAAGTGCTGAGTTAGCACTTGCACCCGGGCTACTTTGCTAGCACCCAAAGGAGCTGACTGTTGTGCTAAATTTAGCACTTAACTCATAGCCTGCCATGAGGCTGCATGCACGCTACCTATTGAGTGCCATGTGCGTGCGTGCACACTTTCGTAGTAGCAGTTATTGTTCATGCTCATTGGGCTGTGCTGTGTGTTTTGCACTCGCCATTCATAGAACCATCGCGTTAATCAGATTATCTCCAAAACAACCTGGCACAATGGGGATTAGCCCTGTGGCACGATAAGAGTTAAAGATTCAATTTTAGCACTTTTTAGGAGCTCGCATAGTGACTGCACTCGAAGTGCTGAGTTAGCACTTGCACCCGGGCTACTTTGCTAGCACCCAAAGGAGCTGACTGTTGTGCACTTAAAGTGCCAAGTTTTGCTCTCTTTTGGGTGCTAGCAGAATAGCCCTTGTGCAAGTGCTAACTCATGCGTTGTTTGACATGCCCCATCTACATTTGGTATGTGGTCAAGGTGGATGTCCTTCGTCATTTACCACTTTCAACTCTTACAGGAAACATTTATTAAACCAACATCCACAAGAAGAACCTGAACCTGAAGTTGTACAGGGTATGGAGGGTCTAGTTGATGCTGATTTGGGTGTTGCTGTTGGTGAAGTGCATAATCCTGCAGCAGATGATGCATTTGATGATAATGATGATAGGATAGGCCTACTACAAGAACAAGATGGAGCAATGCATAATGACAGTACAAGACACTATGAATATGACAGACAATGAAAGCGGACAAAATATACAGTTCCTTAGGTAGACAAAGGAACATCCCTTCACTGCTATTATGTAAAAATGTGTAGAACAGGTGTCACATGCATATTCACCTGTTCTACACATTTTACATAATAGCAGTCAAGGGATGTTCCTTTGTCTACCTGAGGAACTGTATATTTTGTCCGCTTTCATTGTCTGTCATGTTCATAGTGAGACGAGCTGCATTTTTCATTGGTTCTCTTTTATCAAACACCAACATGACCCATGCTATGACAAACAGAGTGTTATCTGCTGCAACAGCTTTGAATACTGATGTTGTTGACAGTTTAAGGAGCAAAGTTATTCAGACTTTTGAGGCCTTGGGTATTGACCTGGAGAATGAAGAATGTAAGAATCTCTTAGCTGAATTTGATTCAAAAACAAATATTCACAAGGTAACAGCTATTATACTAACCGACCAATCAGATCAGGTTATGCAGTCAGCACTCGATGTTAAGTGCTGCATATTGTTATAGCACTCGTTTTCTGCACTCAAATATTCAGCACGTTTCGGTTTCCTTGTTAAAGTTAACCCGTCAAGTGCTGATTTTGGCACTTCAAGTGCAGAATCTCACTCAGCACCCAACATTTAGCACCTCAGTTTTTTGCGTGTAGCGTGCTGCGCGTATACAGGGTGTGTGCTCCGCGTATGCCCGGCGTTGTTCTAGCGCGCTCCGCGCCTGTTTGGCGTACTTTTGGCGTGAACATTCATGCGTCGAGCTCCGCGCACACTTTTGAGCATGCTCTAAAAATCCTGACGCACACAGCGAATGGCGACGAATGCATAGCGATGGTTCAGCGTTGGTCCAGCGCGCTCGACGAACGACTAACGAATTATGACGCACACCTAGCGAACGACAACGCACTGGCCAAAATTGCAAATTTCCAATGCGCTGGCCGTGCCTCCCCCATGCGTCCCCTATGTGTGACAGGGCCTTAAGAAGCCCAAAGTGGATATTAAACTTACTTACTAGATTTAATTTGTCTTCTTTCGGTTTGTTGTTGTTGGTGTGTACAGTATATAGTTGCATAACTTAGGGGTGTAGAGGGGGCAGATGCCCTGAGTAAAAATTTAACAACGAGCATGAAAGTTGAGAAAATTAGTCTTCTCCCACACAACTTTAGAAACCGAGTAAATGTTTTCTTGGACTCCATATTTTCAAATGAATGCTTTTATAATTCACAACGTCCCGTTATTCCCCGGCCCCCCACTGAGTGTTATTTAGGGTACGCGTATGCTCGTTCCCTCTTTTTGAAATCACCCCCTATCTGAGGACTGCCAACATTTCCGAACCCCCCTTTCGCGGGCTTTTTACGGGCTTTTCGTGCCTTGGAGACCCCCCTAAATTCGGAATAATTTTTCAGGAATCCAAAGAGATGAGAGAAAAATTAAAAAAACACCCCCTTTTTAAAGAAATCTCCGGGTGAAAAGTCAAATACACCCCTTTTTTTACAATTCTCGGGCCGGACTTTGTCGCACGAAAAGTACCCCTTTACCGGACATTTTGGTAACACGCATGCGGTCATTCCGACCCCGGAGTGGGGGGGGGGGGGGGGACCGGGCGTTATTCATACAAATATAAAAATAAAGCCGTATCTGAACTATACTTCCGCGACCAACTCTTTTCGGGGATAATTACAACTACAGGGTTAATGTATAATAACAATAATACCTCTGGCATTTTTTTTATTTTTTTTCTCTTGACGTTTTACCTTTGTTTATGAACCTCTTCTCCCCCCCCCCCTTTAATTTTGAATTTACAATATCCAGGCACGTGTCACATTTTCGTTCGGGCAGTGAAGTTGTCTTTTAGTAATTATGTTTGTATCTTGTCACGGTATATTATACACTCAGCCAACAACAACAAATTGTATACTCTTTATTGTTTATTTCAACGTTAGAAGGACTTATTAAGAACGTTACAGCAATAGAGCAAGTACCTATTTAAATGTTAATGGACATCTGCAACTGTAAGACTTTCTTGTTAAATAATGACAACGAAGAAAGAGAAATGTTGAAGGTTGAGCTCTGGATGTCAACTGTATGTCTCAGGACTCCATGATTTTGACAAGCACAGTCAAGATGTCTCTCCATCCCACCCAAGATCACGGATCAGCCATGTCTCATCAACATTTCAATGGCCGGATGCCCATTTTTGTTTCTATTTCCTTTCAGAGACTTTTCGTTGTTAAATTGGTAAGGCCATGTATGTGTGAATGGTATGATTCCATGTGCATATCATGTTAAAGAGGATAAATGTAACTATGTTTAGTGTGATATATGGAAAAAAAGTTAACATTCAATATCCATTTGTAAATCTGAACTATTAAATAGTGCCCTTTTGCTTCTTTTGCCGAGTAAACATGCATTTGATGACAAAATTGCATATTCATTATAATAAAATGTTATTTAAAAAAAAAATACCCTAGCCCCCGCTGCGACCAGTCATGGTTCGTGTCGATGTGCCATATTAGTGCCCTTTTGTGGGGCATTAATCCTCATTACTGTCATTTATGACTTAGGGCGGAGGTCCCCTAGTTGATAAACATAGTAGCATACTAAATTACTCATGCTTTAGCAGTCACGCAAAACAAACACTGGCAAATTATTATTCAATAAAATCTGAGAATGTATACTATTATGTAGATATATTAGTAGGTATAGCACACCACAAATAAGTACAACAAACACATGTTGTTTGATGATGGCAAATGATGAAGCTTTATGAAAACTTCAAAAAACAAAAAACAGAATTGAAATCGGTCAATGTGTTGTGATTTTATTCCATTTATTTGATATCGCAAAATTACCGAAAAACCTGCCAGAAATGGTCAATTTGGCAAAAATGGCAAAATTCGACAAAGTTGACAACTTAATTCATCACTTTCTAGGACACAAATAATAAATTAAATTATCAGACACTAAAATATCAACTTTTTGGTAAAAAATACAAAAAGCAAAATTCATGTATCTATTACCATTTTGAAAACAGAAGCCAAACAAATAAGTCATTTTTGCCGTTTTCGCGAATCTGCAAATATGAAAAAGTTGTGAAAATAACTAAGTCCGCCTAATTAATATGCCCATATGTAATCAAATCAAAACCGAACATGATACATCAGTGAAACCTATGTACACTGTCGCTCATTAATTTGGAATATTTTTGTTTTTCCCCAATTTATGGAATTATTTTAAATATAATTTAAAAATAATAGATCTAGATAATAATATACATTCTCTGATTTTTTTAATGATAATTTGACAATGTGTGTTTTGCGTGACTGCATAAGCATGTGTATGCTACTATGCTTATCAACTAGGGGACCTACGCCCTTAAGTCATAAATGACAGTAATGAGGATTAATGCCCCACAAAAGGGAACTAATATAGCACATCGACACGGTTTTGATCCTGGGGCCTCACAGTTACGAGGCCATTGCTTTGTCACTGAACCATGACTGTACGCAGTGGGGGCTAGGGTAGGGGACAGTTTCCATAAATTAAAAACAAAAAGAAAATGCAATACAATTTCAATAATTTATTGCATTTTACCCCGGTCCCCAACATAAAATAATCATCTGGACGGCCATTGCTATTTTTTGGTCAATGTTGACCTTGACCTTGGCCTTAATGCAAAATCCTGAGTTATGGCGATCTCCAAAGTATTACCGAATGAATTGGCATCCGCAATTTAGTTGGAAATGACACCTTAAACGTTTTTCTTGACTATTTGTTTCAAAATTTATGCGTGTTTGTACATTCGAATAGGCGGGACTGGCGGCCATTTTGGATTTGACCTCTCATGGTCCTCATAGGTCAAATCTGACTTCCCTCCACATCTGAAAATGAATCTTATGGTCTCAACTTACTATGATAGAAGTTTCATGCTTTTCTCAAAAAGTGCACAATTTTTATTATATAAGAGCTTATCCGTTGTACTATGAATTTTGTTAGCGACAGTGGGGGGAAAGGGGGACTTATCAAAGGGCAATCATTAGAGAGGGAAATTGAGCCCCAATAACACCAAAATAGTTTTCGCTACGATCTGGAAGATCTTTCCAAACGGGTTCAAACTCTGTGCGAACAGAGTTAGCGTAGTAGCAACTAATTACGATCTGTTTTTGTAAACCTTCATGGACGGGCTCGTACCGGCTTGGAGGAAAAGGTGCACTAGAACTGCAATTAGACGGAGTGACAACGTATTGAAACCGAGATGGACGTACTACAAACGTGTTATGAAGTGACGTCGTCTTTTTGATAATTTTCATTTATTCGTTTGTAAACACGTGCATTGTTATTATTGTAATACATGTCAGCTCAGGCGCATGACTGCGATCATGGAATGTTCTCAATTAACTTTTTCAGTCAATCATTTAAATGTGAAAAGGGGCACTCATCATAAATAAAAATGGGCACTTATAATAGGGGAAAGTGGAATTCATAAGAAAGAAAAAGCTTACTTAGTCAAAGTAAAAGGGTCCCTTTTCAAATTTTAAATAGAGGCACATATAAAGGGGGAAGGGACACTAATTAAAAAGAAAAAAACAAATTAGCACTCATTTTAAATAAAAAGGGACACTTTTCTTCTGTAAAAGGGAGCTCTTTTGGTGTACTTTAAAGGTAAAGACCAGTATTGGAAACGCCCCAATTTCAAAAAATGAAATGGAAGCTCTCATTACCAATCATGTGAAAGAATATGTTTTGACTAAGACATGATGATAAAAAAATTGCCGGGAAACCGCCTACTAATTCATATATTTGGTAAATTTAATTCTCTCATGGTCTTGTGAGAGAGATGGGGTAGTCCCATATACATCTTTCGGTGTATAGTGCTCGTAACTTTACAAAGAATGGGCCAAATTTCTTATCATTTTGATGATTCCAGAACCTTGTAGATGCTAGATGCTAGATGATCAACCTTTTCTGATCGATTCCACAACGTTTCTTTCACAATGCAATCGCATGACCATTACTGGTCTTTACCTTTAAAAAAAGGGACACATTGTGCCCCCTTCACTGTGAGCGCCGCCTCGCCTCTGATGCAGATTAAAAACGCCCAAATAGAGAGAAAGAGACAAACGTACAGCAAGATGGGGGTGTTTTAAAAAGAATACAACATACAAAACAGAGAGAATCAGCGGTAAAATTAACAAAATGGATTAAGAGTGGAAACATAACTGAGAATAATAGTTAAATAGAACAACATAACAAAAGTAAAATGAACAAAAATGCAAAAAATTAAAATCAAGTGAATGAGCTTGTGTAATAAACGAAAGTTGCACAAACTGATACAACGAAGAGCCAGACAATGAAGAGATTCAAAGAAAGAATTTTCACAACCACATGCAAGGTATAAATATGATAACTCATATATACTAAAAAGGCATAGCATCGAAACAACAAGCATACAAAAACAAAGATATTATTGAATAAAATATTTGATGATATTTGATAAAATATTGAAGCACAAACCAGATAGAGGAAACAAAGTGAACTACATGTGAAAACGTAATAGGAACACATGGTAGGTAAGAAACATAATTATTACAAAAATGAATTATGTTATTTAGCAACGTTTCGATATTGTTTTCAGTGAGCATTTGGTGTCTAGGAAACGGGATAACAATCAACAGCAATTGAGACAGAAACCTGGGACAGAGACATAAGAGTCTAATATGAGAACTCGCAATATAAAGAAACAGTTCGGACAAATTGTGGAGCAGAAGGAGAAGATTTTGCAGGAAAAAAATAAATGTAAAAAGGAAATGTAAACTTATAAAAAGGTCTTACAGATTGAAATAAATGTAGAAAATATAACGATAATACCGAACAATATTAACATCATAGCGGTTGTTATACAGATGAAAATTAGAATAAAAAATGAAAATGTACAGTGAAAACAACGTCGAGCAATACTTACATGACAAACCTCTACAAGGATGCCGTGGTATGGTAATGTGTAAAAAGCTTGCAGATAAGATTCCAGTCTGCCGCCCTTTCTAGTTCCACAGTTGTATAACCTATGTTCAGAAAACAGTGATGGAGGTATTCGTTGCGTTGGGTGTTAGAGTAGAAGTTTTTCAGACCCGGACAAATTGTTAAATACAAGGTTTCGTTGTTGATTTAGTCCAGGCATAATTTGATATGAACTCCCACTAATTGCAACAGAAAATGTCTCGACTATTTTGTGCTCTTGGAGGTGTCCATTATAACATATCAAAAGTCTTAAGGAATCCTAGTGGGGGAAAGTGCCATGGCGGCCATTTTTTTCAAAATGGCAGCCATAAATCAGATATTTCCCATATTCCTGCTTCTAAATAACATATAGTTTTGATTTTAAGTGCTAAACATACATTTCCAGGGACAAGGAATCAAATAAATTAAATTGTAATGAGCTAAACCTAGCCGAAAAGCCGAAACGGCAGCCATAACCTGCTATTTTGCAATATATCCGCTTCTAAATGACTTAGGGCTTTGAATATTAGTGCTTAATATACATTTTCTGGGCCCAGGAATCCTTTGAAACACATTTAAATGAGCTAAACCTGACAAAAAAGCCGAAATGGCAGCCATTTTCCAAAATGATTGCCATAAACCTGATAATTCCTAATATTTCTGCTTCTAAAGGCTTAGAATTTTTGTGCAAAACGTACATTTTCTGGGGCTAGGAATCCAATGACACACATTTCAATAAGCTAAACCTGACCAAATAGCATTATTCTAAGGATGTGTCAACTATATACCATGGCATGACGTATGCCTGATGGACAACGTACATAATAGGTCATAATTATTATAATACTGTATGTAGTTACCATAGCGTCGACTACCATATTCGATCCATCAATCTTCTTCAAAAAGTCTATTCATCGTCATCACTGTCACATGCAACTTGGGTTGAATTCGTGCATGCTGATCCTCTACAGTTGCCACATGCAGCTGAGTACTCTATGTTGTGCTTCTTGCAGGTGCACTTTAGACTGTTGCAGTCTGTCTGGATGTTGCAGCGGATCATCTTGTGGAGCTCTTCTGGAGCTGGTGGCAAGTCTGTCTGCACTGGAATGAGTCCTCCACTGTTTTGTCCGCCAACCCCAGTCATCTGGTCGTAGCTCATCAGCTGCAATGCCCTTCCACTGTCAGACCTGGTAGTAGACACAAGGCTGTGGTGTTTTGCTACTGCTGATGTGGGCGGTAGACTTTGGGGTCGCTCATGAGAAATGCTCGAGGTGATCTTCTCGCTATTCCAACGGTTTTTGCTGAGTCCACATTGACTTCGATGGTTGCATGTACCCCTGTCGAAATGCTGCGCAAGCTCGGATCTGAGCTGAAGGGTGTTCTCTCCATTTTAGACAACTGATAACTGCATGTGTGTCTTTCATGTCACGTGCTTGTCTAGCATTTGTCATGTCCTTGTTTTGTTCACCAGTGTTATAATTGACACCTGTGAGCTGTTGCATATCACTGTTGAGTTCAGCACAGGCAGGCATGGATAGCAGCCATATGAGACGATGTTGCTTTGTCATGCCTCGCCCTCTCGTCAGGCCACCGCTGATCTTCATACTCCTCATTAGGAACTGTTTGATGGTGAGACTTCGGACAGACCAGCCCATATGCGATCACTTCTTCTGGGAACATGGTACCCTTCTTTGAATATTTGGTACACATCTGGACTGGATGTTCATCCCTGAGCTTGCTTATTCACTGCACATAGAGGCGGATTGATTTGGTGTAAAGGTTGTGCTCAGAGGCTGCCAGGTAGGGCAACATTTCTGACACAGCTTCAAGGTGCAACGCCCAGTTGCCAACGCGCTATGCTCTGACAAACTTCCGTAGTATGTCAACCATCTCCGTGTACTGTAGCCAAAGTGTGGCAGTCCTAGAGGACTTTAAAAATTCGGTTTTGACTCGGAGGAGCTTCTTGTTTCTGGTGAACACATCAGCTTGGCAGAACTCCTCTGCAGACACAGACCCTTCTATCAGATTCTTGTAGAGGGCAGCAAGTTCATCAAGATCAATGTTTCCAGTTCCTTTTGTCGTAGTCTCATCATCTGGTGACACTGTTGCATCATTGGTCTCCTCCACTTCATGTGGCTCTGCAGATGGTTGAGGGAGTAGCACACCAAGTGCGTCTGCCAAACTCAAGGCGTTCAGTGCTGCATCAACAAGTAGATGTACCCGTACTGCTCGTGCAATAACCTTGCCTGAAATCATGTGTACCTACGCGTTGTCTGCACAGATTAGCTCCAAGACTTCCTGCACTCCTGATCCAGCCATGAGGTGGCCGATGCTTCCCAAGAAACTCATTTCTGTGTGAAAGCCTCCCAGGCGCAAGACTATGTCATTCAAAACACTTCCTGTGGGCTCAGTCTCGATGATCATGAAGGCTTTCCACCATAGTGGTCGGTCAAAGGTGATGATGGGCATAACACCATGACGACGAGCATGCTCACACACTAACTTCAGTGTGGAATAGATGCAAGTGACATCGCCGGGATTCATGTCGATCATTGGGAGAAACATCACCGATGATTTCCCGGGGTGGTCACCGTGATGCACTAGCTGCAGCAGTCCATACCATGCCGGTCTTGGTGAGGTGAACATAACGGATTTCTTCCACGTGAGATCAAGGTCTGCTATTGGGTCCTTTGCCTTCATGTTGCCCACCTTCTGGTGTGCCAGTGTTGTCGTACCGCGGCTATCTTCTTTGTGGTAATGGATAGGAATTTGTGCCACCGTGGAGATATCGCTGGAGGTTACCTGCGCCCTGAGGGTTTCCTTGCCTATTTAATCTATAACCTCAGCGGAACATTGGTTGCAAAGTGGGATTCACTCCAATTCTTCTTTGTCTTGAGAGTCTTTGTTGATGTATTCATCATCTCCACTACCTTATGACATGTTTAGATTGCAACAGTTCACTCTTGACTCTTACTCGCAGTACACAGAGCAAGACGGTCTCTCATGATGACCGCTGCAGTTGTGTGTGCTGCATGCTTTTCCTGCGTCCTTGTAATTGGAGGAAATGACAGCAATTAGTTCCTTTGGTCCTGCGGGTCCTTTTATTTGCAATGGCTGGAACTTGGAGATCTATAGTCTAGGTGCCTCCTTTTTGTTTGCCGCTTTGCTCAGTACGACTGCAAGATGGGTCTCTGAATATCCAGAGAGAGGTTTGCGTGTGCTAGTGGCAAAGCCATGACTTTGAGGGGTGTACTCAAAGGTGTTTCCGTGTGTACAACTGGTAAAGTGCCTCTGCCATGAATGTACCTACAGGAAGGCCAATGCTCAGACGAAAGCTTCCCCTGGCGCTATCAGATCAGAGTAACTGGCCCCAAGTTCGTCTAAGGCAGTGTCGAGTCCCTCAAAATCCCCATTCAACAGAGGTCTTAGAGATAAAGGCTTGCCCTTTCCGTATAAATATGAATTAATGTCAGATCCTGTCAGAAAGTGCATGCCAAGTAGTTGGACACTCTTTTGGATAAAGCTTCTCACATGCATAACTAACAAACCATACCTGTGCCAGTTCTCCTCAACCTCACTCAATTCATTGAGGATGGCTATGATGGTAAGCTGATCATCGGAGCTGCTTTCCTTGACCTCTCTGCTGCCTACGACACCGTGAACCACAGAATCCTCACCGGGAAGATCTTTGAGCTGACAAAGGATTCGAGACTGTCTAGATACACTGTCGTTCATAACGTTGGAAAATTTAAAAAAAATCCTCTGTACGGCCATGCATTATGGCTTAAATTTGATATTCATTGAAAAGCACAAATATGGCAAATAATATATCAATGGAAAGCAAAAAGCATCTTCACTAGATATCATATCAATATATTAAAATCCCTCGAAAACACAATTTAGAAACACCTCTCAGATTCTTAGAACACGGAAGTTGACTTATAGCGTGAGACGCTGTTTTTGTGTCGTAGTTATATGGACCCAGCTGGCGCGCCGTAAACAGTACAGCTACATACATCGCGCAAAACAACATCCTTTACCAATATATTCCGTCCAATTTTACATGTTATTTTTTCATATTAACGTATGCAAAGAAACATGACACGAATATAGAATAACAAGATTAATGTTTTTTTGTTCGGATATTCCACATCGGTTTTGTAAACCTGTTAAATTAGCATTAAATTAGACCATAGCTTCGACGAGGTTGTTGATGTCGACAGGCGGACCTGGTCGATGGTGCATATACATATAAGCTCAAATTTGTAAATTAAAACGAACGAGTTGAAGTTACAAGCTGAATGAGTACCATACAAAAAAAGACCTAACTTGAATCTAATTATACATGAAATGGCATTTTCCAGCAAAATCTCGAGCCCTTAAGTCCGAAAGTAAAAAATAGTGACCGGTTTGTTTACAGATCAGCAGAAATAAATTTCACGCATTGAAGCTATGAGTATATGAGTATACACCGCCGCACCGAAGTCTTTTTCAACGCAGTGCCAGTGATTTACCGTGATTTCCAATACAGAAATGTTGAAAGAACTGTTATTTTACATGATTTTTAAATAAAGGATACAATCATAAGAAATATGAATAAGAAATAAATTAAAGTACAAGAATAAAAACTGAACTGAAGACTGCACTGCACTGATCTTCGCAGCGGCATGCAGATAGCCTTGCGGTTCCCTCTTTGTGGCCGGTCTCGTCGCGTCAGCTACTAGGCCTAGCCGGCCGGCCTTGTTATAAAGCTATTAAGCTAAGTCGTCAAATGAATAACACGCGCCAGCGCAGCTGAGCAGTATGTGAGGCTGAGCTGGCTGACGGTGGTATGCTCTGGTATGCTCTGGCAACAATCAGGCAATTATTCATATAGGCCTACCGATATATTATTGGTCATTCTTTTTTCATTGTGAGAGTGCTATTTGTGACTGTGTCTGTGACGTGTAGGTATGCTTGAGCTCCGGCTCTAGCACGGCCGCGGCGGCATCACCATGCAGCCCCGGCCCCCCCCCCCCCACTCAGTGTTATTTAGGGTACGCATATGCTCGTTCCCTCTTTTTGAAAGTACCTCCTATCTGAGGACTGCCAACATTTCCAAACCGCCCTTTCGCGGGCTTTTCGCGGGCTTTTCCTGCCTTGGAGACCCCCCTAAATCAGGAAAAATGCTCAATGTACCCCCCAAATTCGGAATAATTTCTCAGGAGTCCAAGGAGATGAGAGAAAAAAAGAAAAAACACCCCCTTTTTAAAGAAACCTCCGGGTGAAAAGTCAAATACACCCTTTTTTTTACAATTCTCGGGCCGGACTTTGTCGCACGAAAAGTACCCCTTTACCGGACATTTTTGCAACACGCATGCGGTCATTCCGACCCCTGAGTGGGGGGCCGGGCATGCAGCAGTAGCATCTGCACCTGCAGCTTGACGAGCAGCCTCATTTAAATCGTCATCTATTTCACCTATTTTGCTCTGGTCATCGCCACTACTCATGAAACTATATGAGCTCATACTGTCCTCATCATCCTCCTCCTGAACACTGTCGACTTCAAAGTCTACTTCTTAGTCAAGATCGGCCATAATCGTAATATTGAGAGTACATTCGTAGAGACAGCAAAGTGAATTGAAGAAGCACAGCGATGTGTTTTGCACGCAAGCGATCAATAGTCTTTTGCGCTCGTACTACATAGTGGTCCATATAGTGACGTCACTCGATAACGTGACTCCGGGACCCCAATCAGGGGCGTTTACCGGGGTGGATGTTTATCAACATTGGATTTGCGATTTCTGCGTTCTGTTTGCCTCTTGGACGCTGGAATTAGTCCAATATTGATCTAGACATATAACCTTTGCATTGATATGAGATTTAACCACATTGATAAGTAATGAATATCAACTGTAAGGCATGGGTACACAGAAGATTTGTTTTATATTGGGGACCGGGGGGGAAATTCAATGAATTATTGATAATTTATTGCATTTTCTTTGTTGTTTTTTTTATTTGTGGGAACTGCCCCCTACCCTAGCACCCACTGCGTACAGTCATGGTTCAGTGGCAAAGCAATGGCCTCGTAACTGCGAGGCCCCAGAATCAAAACCGTGTCGATGTGCTATATTAGTGCCCTTTTGTGGGGCATTTATCCTGATTACTGTTACTTATAGGGGGAGGTGCCCTAGTTGATAAGCATGGTAGCATACACATGCTTTAGCAGTCACGCAAACAAACATTGGCAAATTATTATTCAATACAATCTGAGAATGTATACTATTATTTAGATCTATTAGGAATAAATCATTGTCAAAATAATTCCATAAATTGGGGTCATTAAAACAAATATTCCAACGTTATGAGCGACAGTGTACATCCAGATATAGCTGTCCAACCGGCGTTTGAATGTGCTCCTCAACGGCAATCGCAGGAGATGACCCAGACAAAAAAATGGCCTCCCACAAGGAAGAGTGCTTGCACCACTGCTCTTTAACTTGTACGCGAACGACCAACCGACCCATCCAAACACCAAGAGCTTCCTCAACGCTGATGATCCCTGCATCGCCACCCAGAACCAATCTCTCGTGAAGCTGGACTCGTCTCATGTCACGCGACCAACCACCTGAGAGCTTACCCCGACATAATTCAGATAAGTGCATTCCACCTCAAGAACAGGTATGCCAACCATCAACTAAGGATCACCTGATATGGGAAAGAACTGAACCACACTCACAACCAAGTCTGCCTAAGCGTCACCCTGGAGCGCTCCCTTACATACAAGAACCACATTGCTATTCACAAATGCAAACGTTGGAGCATGGCAATGGCATCCTCAAGAAGCTAGCCAACACCAACTGGGGGACTGATGCCAGAACATTCCGGACACCAGCCCTTGCTTTGTTTCTCAGATGCAGAGTATGCATCACCAGCATGGAGTATTTCCGCCCAAATTGACCCAGCTAAAAAATCATCCTGCAGAACAATCACTGGTTGCCTTAGGCCAACTAAAGTAGAAGACCTCTACCTGCTTTGCGGTTTTGTCCCCCACACCTTAGAAGGTTGGTCTTGTCCCAGAAAAAAAAAGCACAAACAAGAAAACTACGCCCACTCTTCCAACACCAGCCAGACTCAGTTTCCTGAACACTGTTGAGCCCCTTACTACCATCACTCACAACCAAAGGATGACCCATTCTGGTCTGACCACCTCCAGACCACTCCACATAAACGCTCCATCAATCCCTATGAATCCCTATGAAGCGAGACTTGAACTTTTTGCCTAAGCCTAGCTCAACCGCCTAAGAAGTGGTTATCGACGATTCCTAATGCAGAGGTAGAGTTTCGAAGTCTTCTAATGGAACACCTTCTAGTCTGTCCAATCCTGCCAGAGCCATGTACACAAGATGACCTTGAAGCCGTGAATTGCCGTGCCAGAGCCTGGACGGCACTTGTGTAGTGACCTGATAAGAAGAAGACTGAGACATCTGCTTCCTCATGTCCATAGATGCCATCATTGTGAGTATTCGCTCTCCATAGTCAAATGTTGAGAGGAGTGCAGAAAGTTGCCTCTTTTTGTTTATACTCTATATGATCGCTTCTCTCTTAAATCTGTCCCCAATACTTAAACTCAAATGAGAAAAGAACAACACTCTAAATATATTTGCCACCATAACCATTTTTCAGTCGAACCAAACCATTTCTCTTTATCTTTAATAACTAATTACTGGCCTCTGTCATGACTATTTTTTCTGCTCTCATCACTGTTAAGGTGGAAAATTAAAAATGAATATTTTTGTATTCTGTATTGTCAGACAGAAATCCGCAAGACCATTGGGCAATTGCCTGATTAATTTGCTAATTAGGTCAATTATGCTAGTAAGGCGAATTATTTTTCGTTCAACGTGATTAACCTCTGAGATAAATATTCGTTGTCATAAACAAAAAATCACATTAAAAGTGTCATTCCAAATTGTTCTGGATAAAACTAGACCTATATCAGTAAATGCAAATATGCACATTTACTAATTATGTTAATTAGGCTATTTGTACTTCATCTACATGGAATATCTTATCATGAATTAATGTGTAGTCTTTAGAAAGTGATTTACAATGTTGCATTGCACCATTTTCAGGCTTTCTAGATAAACAATGAGAATGAAGTCCATATCTCATTATGCTATTTATTGCTTAAAAATAAGAACCGGTGTAATAAAGGATTTCCTCGTCATAGAAAACCCTTGAAAAGTTGTATTATCCACGTTTTCAGGCTCCCTGCATTAAGATTATGAACAAAATACATATTGTGATGATTAGATGATTATGCCAATAAGGCTAATAACAAAAAAACCTTGTACTTTTCCAGGTCATGTATAGGGTATACGGTACCGTCTACTGGACTATAAAGAGAAATAAGTAAAGAGAGGAATGTATACAGAGGCGGCGCTCCCGGGGACAGGGGTCCACAGTTCCCCCCAAATTTTTTTTCAGGTACCCCAAAAGCGCCCCTTTTTACATAGGAAAATTGACCCTTTTACTTTGAAAAGTGCCCCTTCCCCCTTTCACCTCCGATTAGTGCCCATTTCGTGTTGACACGTGCCCCTTTTTTCCACGACGAAATCCCATTTTCCTTTGCAATTAGTGTCCGTTTCCCATTAAGGGCCCTTTTTAATTTATAGTATATGCCCTGTTCATGTGCAAAAAGTGCCAATTTTCACTTTTGATAAGGGCCCCTTCACCTGTGATAATTGCTCTATTCCAATCTGAGAAGTAACCCTTTAACTTTGACATGTGCCCCCTTCCCTTTGTAAGAAGTGCCCTATCCTCTCTTTTTAACTACCAATTTCATACTCAGATAAGCGCAGCTTAAATTTTCACATGTGCCCCTTTTCTTTTCTAGTAAGTGCCCCTTTTTCTTATGATATGTGCCTCCATTTAAAAAAAGAAACGCCTTCTCCTTCTCATAAATGCCCCTTTTCATTTCTGGTAAATTACCATTTTCTGGTACGAGAAGTTATTCCATTTTACTTCAGATTAAAAAAAACGAGAAAAAAATAGACACTTTCCTTAGCTAATTGGCATTTTTTAAGATTTAAAAATAGGTCAAATGGTTAGAGCTGACGGTGGGAGTGGGGGAACACATCATGGAACTTGATGTTCTTTATACGATGCACCCAAAAAACGATATAGAAACTTAACACAAATGAAGTTTGTCTTTAACGGTTCATTGCAGAACACGAAACTTTTAAATTCGCTGTATCCAGTTTTATATACCTCTCTTTAGAAATCTAGCCATCTGATTGGTATAAATTGCATTCGTGATTGCAAAAAGAAGAACAAATGGTCAATAGTTCATGAGTGATATTCCCGCAAGATTCCGGCTACTGAAAACACAGTTTCAAAATTGTTGCCATCCCCGTTGGTTTACGTGTTAACAATTTGTTTGTGCGGAGCGAAGCTACCTACAGTTTTTGTGCAATAAATTTGGTCGCTACATTAGCACACAGCGCATACGACCGCCGGGCCTAGTCTAGACTCTACATGTAATCTCCGATTGTTTAGTTTCTAAACTTGATTCATGTCCAAAAAGGGTAAAATGGATGAAGAGACTCTTCCTAGATTTGAACTGCTTGATGATGATCAATTACAAGACTTGATTAATTCTGCGGACAGCAAGAACACCAAAAGTTCCGTCAAATTTTCTGTAAAATATTTGAAGACTACCTGCGAGTGATCCACACAGACAGCATACTCCAAAGGTTTTACGTTTTACTCTAAAGGCTAGACAAAAGAACGGTTCTCTATACATGAAGAAGTCAATGTTAATTATTTGATTCGAACTTCAGCGTCATTTCCTCAACTCTAAGAAATATTTCAATGTGGACATTTTCAAGCATGAAGATTTTGCAAAATTCGTCGAGAGTTTTCAAATGTTTTTCAGCAATACCTAAAGAAAAGGTTGAGTTCTGGGAAGAGGTGAAAATAATTTGGGAGCGTTATATTGCTATAATGCACGAACCCTCGACCTACGTATTTCCAGTCAAGCGCCTTAAACCACTCGACCACGACACTATAAGAATATTAGTAATTCATAATCATATATGGTAATGATAATAATGGTACTGGTTACGACCATAATGATGATAGAAGTGGCAATAATAATAATAATAATGATAATAACAATTATGAACTTTTATGATGATGATAATTAATTTCATAAGGATATACATTTTTATGTCAAAATGGATGGTTAAAAATGAAAAACGCAACTGTATATGAACATTTTGCATCTTCAATACAGCCCAATAAACAAATTCACGTGAAAATCACGGGAAGATCAAGGTATCGACTGGAACAAATTTACGTTTTTGAAACACTTGACGATTGTGTTAAAGGTAATACAAAGTTTTGGTATGGGGTCATGAATTCGGTTCAAATGAACATATTCGAAGCATATGCGATCCTACAATATTCAGTGATCGTTGTCGCGGTTGAAATCGAGTCTAAAGTTATGAAATTGTAAATAATAAACTCTTTATTTTGTATAGCTCCCTCTCAAGGTCAAGATATTAATTATGCTATACAACGATGTTTTGGGACTAAAATCGACCGATTAGCTACTCCCGTTTGGATATTATTTATCACAACTACATATTCTGAGATTGTCATGGTCGCAGCTAACATTATACGGCCATAGGCGCTATTTGGATTTCATCAAAATTTACCGGGAGCACCGGTAAATTTTTATATTTAAGTTTTCTTGAAATCAGAACTGTTTTAGGGGCTAAATTTTCTAGTGCTTATAATACATTCACAGGGGCATCCAAATATATCAAAATTGTAAAGAATTACTATCCACCCAATTTTCAAAATTTCCCAAAACTTTGTATTACCTTTAACACGTTTCTTGCACTAGTTCATTTACACAACACGTACACTAAATCACGCACTGGAATATCACCATTATAATATAGTGATTATCCCTACCTTGGAGACCATGGTTTGTAAACCTAATACTCCCGTTTTTGTTTGGTTATGAAATTAAGTCTTCATAAACGAAATTATCACATTATTTAGAAGTTTTAGAATCGCGTGACAGAAACACGTGAAGCGTTAGTGATAGTTTTAGTCAAAATGTCTGCGTGAAATTCACGTGAATATTAAGAGACTGACTTGAGATGAATCATGTTCTTCATTCACGTGAAATTTACGTCGAAGAGGAAATATGTCACTGTTACCCGCGTTCAACCCAATAATTACGCAAATGTTATACAATAAATGAACCAAAATAATGACGTCCTCATCCCGTTCCTGAACATCGTGTTTTAGATCTTTCATAATCACGTCCAGGCGCGCCGGAAGCAGTTTGGGATTAGAGGGGTTGGTGTGGGGGGGGGGGGTGCAAACATCCCAGAAGGAAAAGCTAGTTGCAACTGGTCCAGTTGATGAACCAGTTAATGCCAACTGGTAACCCTGGAAATTGAAATGGGTTAAATGATCCATTTGATCCAGGTCAGTTAGAATTCAACTGGTCTAGTTGAGCCAGTAGAACCATTTGGTAAAAGTTCCAACCAGTTGAACGGCAACAACACTTCAATTCTGGAACGTCTGTATTTCCAATGTAAAGGCATTGGTTATAAGTAGACTTACATATTTAATTAATTAAAACAAATTCATATACTTGTATTTATTGAAATTATTTTAGTTAATAGTTAATGTTTCCCTTATTCATGTTTAATTACATGTAATTTATACGAAGTAGCAAAATGTCCTAAAAACTGGTAATTTATATTTGTAGTATTTATGAAATGAATTGCATATAACTAAATCATCAGTAATTAAGAAATATGCTGTAAATTCAGATAAATTGTTTAAAAAACATAGATCTGCACGCACCCCATATTCAATATGCAAATTAATTGGTGTCAACTGGTTCAACTTGAAATATGCCAACAGTCAGTTATCAACTGGTGCAAAAGGAAATATGCCAACAGTCACGGGATTATCACCACGGAACTTAAATGGTAACTGTGAAAACATCAAGACACCCAAGAATAACTCATTTTTCACACGTAAAAAATCACAGATTCACACCTCAGATAAATAATCAGTTTGAGTCACGAGATCATCACCACGGAACTTATGGTAACTTTGACCACCATTTAAAAAGGTGCTTTCAGACACCTATGAATTACTAATTTTACACACCTGGAAATCACGGATGCCTAGCTTATATTGATAATCCGTTTGAGTCACGAGATCATCACCGTGGAACTTATGGCAACTTTGACTACCATTAAAAGGGTGTTTTAAGACACCTAATAATTACTAGTTTTCACACCTAAAGATCACGGATGCCCAGCTTAGATTAATAATCCGTTTGAGTCACGAGATCATCACCCCGGAACTTATGGCAACTTTGCCTACCATTTAAAAAGGTGTTTTAAGACACCTAAGAATTACTTTTTTTCACACCTGAATATCACGGATTCACAGTTTAGATTAGTAATCAGCTTGAGCCACGAGATCATCACCAAGACAGTAATGGTAACTTTGAAAACATTTAAAATAGGTGTGTAAGACACCTCAGAATTACTAATTTAAAACAACCATAGATTCAGGGACACAACAATAAGACGATTAGCCGGTGTACGTGATTTTGTTAATCAACCTTGGATAACCTGTGAAACCAATCGATAAAGGTGCTTAAATGACCAAATAGTTACTTATTTATCACCACCATCGGTTAAAGGTACTATGTCCCATTTGCAGGCCAAAAAAATGAAAAAGTTAAATTCCAACTGCATTTGAAAGATAATACTAATTTAGAACTTCCCTAAAAAAGGCGGGGCTTGAAAATGTCTTTAAGTGGGAAAATAACGACTATTAGTTGTCAAATCGACTTTAGGGCTATAGAGCCCAAAAGTAATAGTCTTGATTTTCAGACAATTGTACCGAATGGTCATACGTTTTATGCTGCGCAAAGATTCAATCAGTTTAATATTGGCCATCACAAGAAGTGGGTTATTGATGTAGACAAATGCTCATGTACCCTTTACAACTCTTTTCATGTATGTTATTACCAAAGAAGAAAAAAAGCCAGTCAGTCACTCAATAGTGTCTGACAGTGAAGTCTAGCAAGTAAACGGGTTTCCTTGCATAATTTGAATATGAGGACACTGCTAACGTTTAAATTTCAAAGATAGGACATACATGACATATTCATAATTCCTGCAAAGGTCTACAGCATTTGAGGTTGGCTGCAAAAGGGACATAGTACCTTTAACGGACAACAAAAATCGTTGCTTGGTCAAGTGGTTATTTGGTCATAAAACCTTGATTTGCAGAGGTAAGTGGAATCACGTTACTCCAGTCGCGTGATAAATTGGTGGTTTTAGGTGAGATGAAAACGTGAACAGTGTGATAGCGCCACCTCTTGTCAGATTCTAATAAACCATAAATATTCATAAGATATCACAACTGGCGACGAGGATGGGATTGGATACAACCTTAATTTGATTTTTTTTTTTTTGCTGCCGATGCTGCAGGTTGTTATTCTGGTCAGAGAGTACCGGGAGAAAGCTGTGTTATCCAGAAGTTGGTTGCACGGTCGACTGCCAGTCGCGTGAGCTGAGTGAGAATCCAAGACGGCGGCGTTCAAGGTTGGCACGTTTTCTTTGGAGTTCAAAGAATTTCAATAGGTAAGACAAAGATCTGTATGGCCAGGATCTGGTTTGCGTATTAAATCATGATTCAGAAACAGATCCAGGTAAGTATCTTCCCATGCCCTGGCTACTGATGACGAGCATGGTTTCAAAGTTTTCTCCCTCTTTTCTTTTCTGTTCTTTTCTTGGGGAAATATATGATTTCAAGTGCTTGATTATCAGTGCATACATCTTTGCTGTGTGATATATATAGTCTGTATAGCCCATTATAACAATATGAGATTGCAGAGATGTCAATTTACCAGAGTTGCCAGCATAATATCCAACCAATAGTTTATTGATATTGGTAATATACAGCAACTTTGAAAAGTTGTCTGGAAAAAATAGTATCTTTAAATTATGTGAATCGTAATTTACTCATAATATCATAGAATCTTAATATTCAACCAATAGTTTATTGATATTGGTAATATACAGCAACTTTGAAAAGTTGTCTGGAAAAAATGTAAGATTAAATCCAATGATAATCATTATCAATATTAGTTGCATTGAAGTAGAAAGTTTACATTGATATATGAAGGTTAACAAGTATATATACACCCCAAATCTCATTATGTTGGCTATCTTGTGCATATCGTATCTTTAAAATTATGTGAATCGTAATTTACTCAAAACGACTGGGTCCTGCGTCTACAGCTGCATATATGTGTTGAGTAATACTGCACACACACACGTCACTTACGAACAATATCAGACTCGGAGTCTCGTCAAATTCACGGTCTATATATTTCTGATCTTTCCTGATTCGGTGTTTGAAATTTCGCCTTGAACTTATGTACGAGACTACTTGGCATGCCGACTACTTATTCTTAAAGTGCTTGTTCATACATACTAAACTGACTTTATTTAGTTGAATTTCATCGGTACGTGCGATCTGGTACGGCACTACTTGCACCACACGTACAACGACCTTCCTTAACGGACCAATCAGAGGAATGGCTAATACGCTCAGCGTAACGGGAAGTATGGCCAGTGGTTTTATTGGCAGACTCAGTGAGTTTCAACAAAATAGAGGGACTTTTGGTGCGTATGTTGAGCGTATGGAGATGTTTTTCACCGCCAATAACATTGTTGGAACTGAGTCAGATGGGAGTGAACAGGTGCAAATAACTGTGAGACAGAGAGCCATCTCATTGACAGAGGTGGGGCTGGAGGTGTATGCAGTTCTTACGAATTTGATATTCCCCCGCCAAGCCGAAGGATACACCTTTGTCAAAAATTCTTAAAAAGCTTAGCGAACACTTTGACCCAAAGCCACTTGAAATAGCCGAGAGCTATCGGTTTGGTACTAGGTGCCAATCACCAAATGAAGACATCAGCGATTTCATCGTAGTTCTCAAGAAGCTTGCAATTCACTGTAATTATGGTGAATTTCAGAACCGGGCCCTGAGAGACCGTTTCGTTAGTGGGTTAAAGAGTGACAAGATCCGGAGCAAGTTGATGACAATGCAACGCTTGAATTTTGAAGTGGCCTGCCAGACAGCCTTATCGATGGACATGGCTGAAAAGGGGTCGCGTGAAGTAAGGCACCATCAACAGCCAGAAGAGGTGCACAAGCTTCAGTTTCAGAGCAAGCCCAGGTCGTATAAGCCAGCTGGTGCCACCAAGCCATGCTACAGGTGCTTAGGTACTCATTCCCCTCAATCATGTAGTTTCATCAAGGCGGAATATTACAACTGCCACAAGACAGGGCACATCTCTAAAGCATGTCGGCAGAGGAGAGAAAAGAGTTCGTCATCAGCACCGGAGAACACAAGACCACTCCATAAAATTGCTGACACATCAGACTCCGAGGAGGAACCGCTATAAGTTTATTCCATATACAGTATCGAGATAGATGAGAACAACAACGACAGCTACGAAGTGCAAGTCAACGTGGAAGGAGCTTCTCTACAAATTGAGCTCTATACAGGAGCCGCAGTGAGTGTAATTCCACCGTCTCTATACCAAGGGAAATTTAAACATTTTCCTCTGAAACCAAGTCGAAGTCGCGTCAGGTTGAGGGGTTACTCAGGTAAACATATTCCAGTGTTAGGAAGCATACAGGTTCCGGTGAAATACAAGAGGCAAGAGGTTGTGTTGCCTCTATTTGTAGTGAACTGCGAGAAGCCTGCATTGTTGGGTCGAAATTGGCTTCGTTACCTCAAGCTAGATTGGAATGAAATATTCCGAGTCAACGTCGACATGAAGACGACAGAGGATTTAAGCAGGTACCCGCAGGTATTCAGTGAGACAGGGGACCCGATAACTGGATTCAAGGCGAGAGTGCGAGTGGAGAAGAATGCTCATCCAATTCACTGCAGGGCACGACCGATGCCTTATGCATTGAAAGAGAAGGTTGAACAAGAGTTGAAAAGGCTAGAAAGTCAACAGGTAATCACTCAGGTTGAAAGCAGTGAATGGGCAACCCCTGTAGTAGTTGTTCCCAAATCAGATGGGAGTGTAAGGCTTTGTGGGGATTATAAGGTAACAGTGAATCGGGTACTACAAGGTAACATGCCGGATACATTACCTACGGCAGAGGACTTGTTTAGCTGTGTAAGGGGGGGGGGCAGGTTTTTTTCAAAGATGGATTTAACCAATGCCTATCTTCAACTAGAGGTCGATGATGAGTCAAAATCTCTGTTGACAGTCAATACTCACCTGGGGCTTTATCAATTTAACCGTCTTCCATTTGGAATATCATCAGCCCCAGGAATATTCCAGGGGGTAATGACCCAAATTCTTGAAGGAATCGAAGGGGTAGTGTGTTACTTAGATGACATATTAATCAGTGCACCAGACAGGGTAACACATAATGTAAGGCTAGCAGAGGTCTTCACACGCTTGGAAAAGCATGATGTAAGGGTAAAGTAACAAAAGTGTGACTTCTTCAAGGACTCGGTATAATACTTAGGTCACAGGGTTGACAAGGATGGGTTACACCCAACCAAAGGCAAGGTAGATGCCATCAAGAACGCGCCCACTCCCAGAAATGTCTCTGAGCTCAGATCCTTTTTAGGATTAGTGAATTACTATGGAAAATTCATGGAAAATCTGGCAACAATCCTGCATCGTTTGAATGAGCTTCTAAGAAAAGAGACTAACTGGAAGTGGACACGTAAGTGTGAACAAGCTTTCAATTCTTGTAAAGCACAGTTGGTGGAGGGATCATTTCTTGTACATTATGATTTATCTAAGCCAATGAAACTTGCTTGCGATGCCTCACCCAGGCGATATGATCCGCGTTCTCAATGACATATTGAGATATTGTGGAATAATTGCACAATGCATATCGTACTGCTTTTACAAAATATCCAGCTTGTGATAGGTATTGTATCAATAGCATTGAGCCGTAATTATATGTGTACACAAGGGTGTTAAATGTGGCCAATTTGACGTAAATCTAATATTTTTGTTTAGTTATTGGTACACGTTTTAAATGACATTCTCTAAGAATACTAAAATAAATACTGTTTGAAAAAATACATAACAATAAAAATGTTTTTAAAATGATTGGCATTGATTTGTAGTTTTTTTACAATCATCAACGGACAATTATAATTATGTTTTTAGAACTGAAGGCCAAGCTTTATGATGACGTTTAGCAGCAACCAAGCAAGTAGCCAATTTGAAGTTGATCTACAGGAATAAGAAAATTTTCATTGCAAAAACCAAATTTCTTAATTTGCTAATCGTATAATATATTATTATTTAAATATATTGTTAGTTAAATTGGAAACTAAATAATTGTGAAATGGCCTACACATTTATTAATAAGCAGCAATACTAGTCTGAAAAACAGAAATAAATTAAATATTAGATTAAATCTCTGATTGAATCAGCCCTTTGCAGGGCACAGGGTGCGTGGGGGGGGGGTATTTGTGTATGTTTAAATATGTAGTAGTAGCTATGCGTATTTGTCAGAGAGAAAAATTGACCATAATTATACAACATCTCTTGCTTCAATATTTGACTATGCAACGTCGTATAACCTGTTCATTATTAAAGACTACTTTCACTTACTGTATGATTTTTTTTCTGGGGCCATATATAGCGTATAAATGTTGTTTAAAGTTAGTCTAATGTCCTCAGACACCGCATTGGATAAATTTAATAAATACAAATGTGAGAATATAGGCACAACTCACTATTGTTAACCATTCAATTTTTAATATTAAGATAAGATTTAATTTATTTAATTATTTTATTTGTTTCGAAACAGTTTTAGTTACGACCATTCAAATAGGTTTCGACGGTTTCAACGCTTTTGAAATAGACTAAAAACATTTTTATAGTCTCAACATTATCGTAAACTTTTATTTTCTTTAATAGGATAGTGTGGTCCTTTATCATACCGGCAAAACTTGTGTGTTTTTCTAAGATTGTTGTTTTAAAGTGCTAGAATATAATGCAAAATACAAGTTGGATATGAATATAATATGATTAAAGCTTAGGCATGACGATGAAATTATAGGAAATAATTCTGACGTTATGCTTGTGTAAAGACTATTTCTAAAGTGTGTGGCAAAAAAACCCTGCAAAAATGGTCACGATTCAAAAAAGAAAGAAGCCTTCTACTCGCCAGCCACTGAATTCTTCACCAAAAAAAAGTAACTTTTAAAAATTCAATTTATTCAAATCTAGACTATATATAGACCCCCTATTCAAAAAAGTAAATCTAGTTTTAAAGGAATACAAATCCTAAGAGAATAGGCGTAAATATTCACTTCTGAATGAAAAACGCCTATAGGCCTAGACTAAAACAGCAGCAACAACAACAACAACAACAACAACGGGACACGACATCGTGCACGTGCATGGCATATGGCAGTGACGTGGCGAATGGTAGTCGCCTTATTACTAGCTTCACAAAGATAAAGGTTACGATCATAATGATTTGATGTTGACTACAAAGTGAGCTATAATTTGACAGCTACATTGTCTATGATTAGATCTCCTCGTGACAACGCAATCAAAAGTGAGTAGATATCTAGGCCTAAATACAGGTAACTAGGGCAGCTAGGTGACGGTCTAACGTTAGATCTCAGGATCTAGGTACGTACAAAATACAAATGTGTGCGCTTTTGCCATGTCCATGAAGGTTTCTGCCATGGGGCTGTTATGCACTAGATCTAGGCTATATTGGAGACCATTTGGATAGCTTACGCAAATATGATCTTTTGATGGGCTGATTAAATTTTTGTTTCATGATTTCTATTGGATGAGAAGAATTGGTGTGTGAAAGATAAACGCACTTTTTTGAGTCCCATATACTAGACTAGTCTAGAATCTACATCTTTCTGTGTAGTCGATAGATCTATCTAGATGATCTACAGAGTACAGTGCTCGTAACTTTACAAAAGACTGGGCCAAATTTAATATCATTTTGATGATTCCAGAACCTTGCAGTACACACCAATACTTAGTTAGATCTATAGTATAGACTCTATGCTAGATGATCAACCTTTTCTGATTGATTCAAAAACGTTTCTTTCACAATGCCAAAACATGGGTCGGTCGGTCTTTCTGAATTTTTTTTTTTTTTTTTGTCGCCCTCTTTTGGCTGATATTTCTCAGTTTTTAAGGTTTTAATACATGTGTTTCAGTGTCATCATTCCATTGATATCTTTTTCACCTCATAATCATCCAATTTGGAACATTTTGATTTCATGCATTTAGATCTATTTATTTATATCCCATTTAAACAAACAAAATCAGAGCTACCAAGTATCACGCATTCGGCATGACATCACGCATTTCGAGGGTCTGAAAATGCTCTTACGCACGACGCGCGCGCTAGATTTTGAAAAAACGCTATACCTTATACGTGTGTTATACCCTCGCACGCGCGCTTGCGCACCGAATCATGAAAATGTCATGCATTGCCGATCTTTGAACTTGGCGTCTCTGCAAAATACATATTTTTTTTATTCATTAAAAATATAATTAAAAAACGGTTTAAATTTTTTCTTATTTTTTAAATGCTGACCCTAGATTTTAAGATTTTTTGGTCGGTTGCAAAGGGCAATACAACAAGTTTCCTATTTTAGGCCTAACTGGTCTTTATCTCCAAAAGGTTAAGTTTTTCACAGTTTAAGTCCTAGATCTAGATCTACTTAACTATTTTTAAAGTTTGAACAATTTTCATTTTCGTCATATTCAAGGTACAAACTGGACATTTATTTCAAAATGTTTCTTGATTTTTTTCTATTTGTGCGTCAATATGCAGTGCAGTGCGTAACCTGTTTAAAGCATGACATGTTGAAATCTCAATGGTGTGACATGCGTTTATTGTGTCTTACCACTAGATATGTATATTTCGAACCCCACTATTTGAACGTGATTTGCTGGATGTCGCGTTTATTGTCTCTTCACAATTAAACATAAAGGCCTTGTCTCTGCGCAGCTGCTTTGCGCCGTTTTAACCCGGTAGACAGTTTCTCGGGGGTCAACTAGATGGACGAGTACACACACATGCTTGCATTTACAACAACATGACACAACACATGGCGTGCTATCTCCGAACCGGTCCGATACTCCGATTTGTACATGTATGTGCACAGCTTTGCGTTTATCATGTCTCAGAAACGTGATTCTGGCTGTATGCTAGTGCTGTAAGTCAGACTGGCCGGGCCCGACCAGCACGGAGAACTTCTGCCCACTCCTGATGAAAAACACGTACTGCTTCCGACCAGCACAAATTTCACATTAAAAAACTGTACTAATTTACATTCGTATTTCTGTAAACTCGATCACTGTACAGCGCTCAATGCGCAAAGTTGTTCGTGGCCGGGACGAGTCATTATGAAGCTACAAGCACCTGTAACAACCATGTATATAATCATCTATTGATCTATCATCTAGAAATAGAATCTAGGCCCTAAAAAAAAAAAAAGTGATCATTAACCCTCCCCCTCCCCCTTGCACTTAATATCAAAATGTTTTTTTTTATGAATTGGGCCCCATCCCTTATTGCCACCTGGATCCGCCCCTGGTGGTCCTCTTTATCTGCATTTTGCATTAATCGGAAATAAGGTGGCCAAGCTCTTAGAGGGGAAAGGAGAGGGGGGGGGGGGGAGTGCAGGTCCAGTCAGAATAGGGTTAATTGGCACCAGGGTGGATTTTTCAATTTTCCCTAGTTAGGGATCGTTTTTCACAATTATTGTTGGGATGATTAAAAATAAAACAGTTAATCAGAATAATACATTTAGATTTCACGACTCACCGATGTTTCTATCAAAAGATACAGCCCCACAAAATCTAGGCAATATTTATCCAATTTTTGTCATAATCAATATGCAAGAAGCGTACATGTTTTGCTTGCGCTACTTGAGCGCGATCGCATTCGCAAACAATACACAAATACACACGCTGTCACATGCATTCCGAATTGCATACCGGTGTGCATGTGCAGATTCTACGCGCCGTTGCTATGGGTTTGGGCTGAGCGGTTCCCCTGATTCCCTACTTGACTGATTCAAAATATGGGGGAACTGTTTTTTCAAACTGTATACATGGTGTTCTTTTGCTCTCAAACAGATTCCGTTTGCACATATTTAGATGGAAAGGACTATTCATACAGCCCTCTTGGATAATTTGGTCACAATTTTGTGCCGAGTTATGTATATGGTCCATAGGCTAGGCGATGCTGAGACTAAATAATTGCTATCAAATTCACCTGTTTGGTGTAATTTAGTGCCTGAAAACTCTCACATTTACAAGATTATTTAAATGTATGACATCACACACCAGTTCTATCTACATGTACAGCCAGGTTGGATTGCCTCCCATCTCATATGAGTTGCAGAGGAGCAAGACCCCCCCCCCCTCCCTTGCCCCTTGCCTGGTAGTAAAATAATGAATTTTTAAATTTTTGTGGGGCAGAATATTGCAGATTACATTTTTATGCTTTTAACAGGCCTGATAAAGACGATTTAATTCGGTTTCCCGATTTGGGGGATTTTTTTCAATTTTTTTTTTCTTCCTATTTTATCCTGATTTTCCTGATTTCCCCCTTATTTTCTATATTCTTCCCTATTTTGCCTTATGTTTTTCCCAATTTTTCTTACTCGAAAGGGGGGAATGTTGTTAGATGCTATTTTTTCCCTGCGAATCCTCTTCTTCTTTTTTTTACTCAAGGGGGGCATGGTTGAGGGGAAAACAAAAAATCTATTTTGTAAAAAAAAAATTAACTCTTCAAAAATAAAGGTCAACCTCTGCTGAATTTGACCCAGCCCCACATAGTAATGTATCTGTTTTTTAATGTGAGAGGATTGTGAGTATAACAAATATGTTAAGTAATATCTAGATCTGAGATAGGAAATGCATGCATAATTCAAAGGGATCCGGTAACTTTGTCTCAGATCAAATTCCTTGATTTTTCTCATGCTGCAATCATATACATTTAGGTCATTCAGGAATCCCATGACTTTTACAAGCTGATCGCCCGTATGAATTTCAATATATTTATGATTGAAAATCAAAAATTCATTTTGCGTTTTCCTAACGGTTTTCATAACACTACAGTCTATTGGGGAAAATCAGTATGGTAAAACAGGTCATTCAATGATTTTTTACTTTTTGGAGGCACTTTATGATCATTTTGAAGCGCAATTTTTGTAGGGCTTAATCACAGACACTTTTAACACGTAGGGCCAAGCATATCAGATTTAAAGACCGTCGATACTACTGCCGTAACTGGGCCAGAAGGGATAAGACCACCCAGCCAGGTCACTCATCAACTCAGCTCTCAACTACTTACATAAGAAAAGAGGATCGTGGGGGACCAACAGGCACCGATTGGGGAAGTTTTATATATAGAGCCTCAGCCGGGGAGCAATTAGCTACAAGTAGGACAGTGGGGCTTTAACATTGTTAAACAATGCCTTTAAAGATAAATTAAGTAGAGTTCTGGTCATGCGATTGCATTGTGAAAGAAATGTTGTGGATTTGATCAGAAAGGTTGATCATTTATACAGTATTGGTTCACAGCGTCCCATACGTCATGCTGCACATTAATTACATTAACAATTAATTAAAAAATTAGTCAGAACTAAAACTTTCCACAAATGAACTAGCCCATAATAGCCACAGACTCATACCAAAAGATAGCCATATAAATAATTTCATCTGTTGTTATTTCTTGTTTAAAGTCTCTGAATGTCCCGTACGTCACAATCCAAATAGCTTGGAATTGCCCTGGTGTGTACTGCAAGGTTCTGGAATCATCAAAATGATAAGAAATTTGGCCCAGTCTTGGTAAAGTAACATGCACTGTACACAAAAAGATGTATATGGGACTACACAAATGGTGTCGGGGGTACTCTAACCTTGATTTCTTATCTTTATGTGCTCATTAGTCAGCCAGTATACATTTTCTACCAAAATTGTTAAACACATGTCATTTATTTGTAATCTTGAACATTCAATGTAAGTGTTGTTTGATTCTGTGAGAATTTATTTTCTTTTTTAACCAGAACTCAAGTTTATCTTTAATGAGAATAGAGGTCACATTAATTACTTGGTGATTATTATCAAAGCTCACTTAGTACTCAATTAGCACACACAATCGTTATTCCTGTTTTAAGCTGTATATGCCCTACAACCTGGACAAGATAAGAACCCAACATCCCTTTGTGAAATGTACCAATCACCTAGTGTACAGTATGTGTTTTGTTTCAATGTTACATGTATACTGTATTCAAAATTTCAGTTTTAAATATTACACAAACAGATTTTGCAGTTTAAATACTCTCATTGAACATTAAAACATCTTGTTAAGTACAACACAAGCTATACTCACTCAGGAAAACTATGTAATTTTACTTCCAATTTCAGGGGCCTCCCCTTCTTCATCATTCATAGGCCTATACAGTGTATATGTAGGATCATGTAATATTTCTTATTTCAACAACTCCAATATAATGAAGTATGAGTATGAATTATAAATTCACCCCAATTTATTGGTAATTAGGTGTCAGCAAATCCCAAGGATAATGTTCATGACTGTGAAACACCCTTATTTTGCTATAATTTTTGTTGTTTTATCAGATGCCGAAGTTTCCAAGGCTGAAGGTTAGGACCATTTCTAAAGGACGCGTGACCCACAGCTTAATGAGTAGGCCAACTCCCTGTAGGCCTCATTCCGAGATTTCGAGGGGTTCAACGAAGGCAATGGAAGAACCAGTGGAAGAACCAGCTGGACCAGCTGAACCAGAAGAAAGTGTGTTCAAAGGAGGCCATACTGGGAGCACGAGGCAGAAGATAAAAGAGAGGGATGCCTGGGAGGAGGTGAAAAAGGACCTTAGAATGTCCTTCTATGAATCCATCTGCCCAGAGGAGGGTCTCTGTATCATCTGTGAGAAAAAGCCTGACCTACTTGTTACGTGCAGAGACTGTTCAAGGACCGGCCATGTGTTCTGCAGAGATTGTGCCATCAAAATGCACAAACAGCACTGTTTGTTGCATTCTCTAGTGGAATGGCATGTAGGTGTAAATACATAAACTTTGATATAGTTTGAATTAAATATCTCCTTGGTAATATCAAAGCAATATATATTCAGTCATTTCAATATTTCTGAAGTGCATGTGTATTTTAAGCATGACTACAGGGAAGCACATCTTACGTCTACTATGCAAAAAGTTGCAAGTCGTAACCAGAAGAAATTTCCAAAGCAATTCTCATTTCTTGAAATGCATGTTGTATTTCAGTTCTTATGCTCACATTTGGTATATACTGTGATCTTCAGAACTGATATGAAAACATAGAGGACTGGTCAAAATTAATAAAACACCTACTAAAATTGCTTGCTTGTCACTGTTGTGTCTGCACCTTCTCGTTTATTGTAATTGTGGTATAGAATGAAAATTTCATAAATCTTGCTCATACAGAACATTGCGATAGTCTAGAGCATACTTATAGTCTAGCCGTACTCAATAACTTAATTCAACTACTATAATAGCCATTATGCATTATCTAAGTTACTAATTTGTTGACTTGGCTTTGCTGGCTGTTATATTCATTTGCAGATGAAAATTCAAATTTAATTCCCTCCAATACAAATCATGTTTGATATTTTATAATGACTTCATATTTGTGCCGATTTGAAAATGAAAATAAAAATGGACGATAAAAAAATAATAATTAATGAAGCTATTTGACAGATGATTGTTGTGAATACATTATTTTTGTTTTCTAGCCACCTTTCTCATTCCTACTGTTCTTGCCTTGAAACCTTGGTTAAATTAGTCTCACATTTTTTTCTTGTTAGAATGAAGAGCAAGTCAAGTGTACTTACCAGTGTACCTTTTCGAGGGTAAACCATGCCTGCTCTACACAGTATACACGGACTATCAAAGTGTTCACTGAAAAGGGTAAGTGATATTTATTTTAATCACTTTTTTTTTAATCACTTTTGGGTTATTATGATGAGAGATATTGATTTTACTCATTATTTGTAAATTTCATTGATGTATGTGTGTGTCTTACATAAATGGTTTGTTATTGTTCTTTAATTAAGTAATCCTCATTCCCCCAATGAACATGATTCTTTATTTTTAAATCAAAACCGAAGAGATAAATGAAGGCCAAATGTTGGGAATGTTCTAATACATCTCCACATTTTGTTTTTTAGATCAATACATACAGTTTTGTAGTGGTGTTTCAGTTTAGCTAAATAGTAACCTCATTATAAAAGCGCATGTACATGTACTTGTACATGTACAATATGACCTTTTTGTGATGTAATGTCAGCCCCAAAATGGTTTAAACATAGCAACCAATGAACTGTGCCTTCTGTAAAGATTTGTTATTATAAAAGCATCCAAATATTTCTGTAAAGTGAATGCTCAAATTTTATAACCTTATGTTTGTATGGATGATTTTAAAGTTGTTACTGCACTTTTTTGAGATGCAACTAAAGATTGTTGTCCATGATTTTGAACATTGTCTAAAGCAAATCAGAACTTATGCAATTAAAAAAAAAATAGTGTTGTTTTTCTTTGTCATTGTCAGCCATGCCATTTTTACAGGCAACAACATATTTTGGTGCAAGGTGTCAATGTAAGATTTTTTTTTTCCAGGCCAACTTCACCCAACTGTGTTTGTCAGATTCTGTGAATGTGAACCTTCAGCAGCTACATTAGTAAGATATGGTCTGTGGCCATGCTCAGCACAGAAGCCTTCTACTGCCATTTCTTCAACGTTCATGGACATGGTGTATTGTATGATGATGGAAGGGCAAGTGTCTTTGAAAGCTGTGTGTCATGCTGTCGGTAATCACAACTGTTTATCACTAAATGAGGTGTGTGTAATTGTGTTTCTATGTTTTAAATGTAACCACATTATGAGAATTTTATCCATGATCTGAAATGTAGTTGAAGTAGCTACATATACATGTATCATATTGAAGATGTGTTTTCAGGGGGGGGGGGGGGGGATGGGGTCTTGATTTTGCTATAACCGGAGGTGAAAATTTAGCTACATGTACATTATATCATTGCAATTTGGTGCTTTGGCTTTATCACTTAATGTATTCATTTTTTTGTAATTGTTAACAATCTTTTCTACATGTATGAAATTAGTGATCAATAAGCAGCAACAAACTACAGTTTTGTTAGTGTTTTCCCTTCATTCATATGGTATTTCTTTATTTTTTTTAAGGTAAATTTGCTCTACCGCAGTATTGTAGGAGAGTGCATGGAGCAGTTTCGCTATTTCCGACATATGATTCGAAATCTCGCAGACATTGACAGAGAGTGGAATCCTACAGAGTGCTCAGCCTGTCCAAAGGTATGTCTTGCTCATGTGCATGTTTATGTCTAATCAATGCCGTTGGATGCATTTCAAATTGGCTTAATTGGCAGTGTCACTCTAACAAAGTGCCGGACAACTTTCCCGTTTGTTCCAACATTAATCGAATATCAATTTTCAGGAAGGGTTATTCTTTTTGTTTAACAAAAAGCGATATTTTTTTCTATGTCATTTAAACTGCATTATTGTGTTACCGTACATCCTTATAAATTACATACTTTGTCATCATTTGCTTTCATTTCTCTGTAATTGATGTGGATTATTCTAGTAGTAATGAAGTTATCTGTATCTTTTTAGTTTTATTATTATAAAGCGCATAGTTATTTTTACCTGATGGAATTAACTCTATTAGCCTAGATTAATATTATCATTATTTGTATAGAAACTTTGATAGTATGTTACCCATAACAATATACCTTGATTAGTGCGTCCAGGTTGATGATGCTTTCAAGAAAAACAGAAAGTAATGACAATTTTTTGATTAGTGTAGATTACTGGTGTGATGTTTAAAACACTAAAAACTGTCTTATTTTTTGTTGGATCTTTATCAAACTCATGTCATTCTGTTGCTCTTACTTTGCCACTTTCATACAAATAAAATCATAAGAAGGGTTGGATTGCCCTTTGACAGAACCTTGTATGTAACATGATGAAATACATTTCTTTAGTGTTAACATCAAAACTTAAGCAGATTTCATGTATTTTTTAAAAATATATATGTTTTTAAAGCCTACTTCTGTATAGGGTTTCCAGATTTATTAGAATTTTAGGTTCATGTTCCCATCATCCATAAATTCATATTTTCACTAATCATGTCTATGCATTACCTTAGGAACACAATAACCTATGTTAATAATTCTTTGCTCTTCAAGTGTAGTTTTCCAGACCTACATGCACATCAAAAATGAATTTCACTCCTGAAATGTTACCAATTTATAAGAAAGACATACATGTATTGAATCTTGTCAAGTTTCATTTATAAAAGTCATCGCTCTATTACTTTTCCAAAACAACAGAAGTGTAACTTCCTTTACATAAATAACTTTTGGATTATTCCAGTATGATCCATGAAGCTAATAGATGTAGAACCATACACTAGGTTTAGAATATCTTTTTAGTAGTCATTTTCTTAAACTACTTCTGCTTATATGTTCTAGGCTTTGTCACCCAGAAGTGTGAAGGCATATCCATTTAAAACATCTGCTCATTTTATATTCTCTTTAATACATGCTTCCTCCCGTTATTATCTTGCCAACAGGAAGGCCCTGTATTTGTCAGCATGGATGGCAACTTTGGTCTGGTTCGGAAGACATCTTCTGGCACAAGCTATCATCCTCCAAATCAATCTGCTGCTCTGTTTGTTCACGATGGAGAAATGCAATCCTTCCTAGGAAGTTATGAGGGCACTCACAAAGGACATGAAGATGACATACATGTAGATGTACAGGTAATTGACCATTTTTTGAATAGTTTTTTAATTTTGAGTTTAGAGTAATCGATTATAGCCATGCAGTTTCAAATTTGCAATTTGTGTTGCCTACCGTATATGCTTTCGACCCCCAGACTGCCAAATTCTGTAAATTGACTCTTTATTTTTTAATATAACCTCCCACTTAGGGGAATACAAAGTTTTGGTATGGGGTCATGAATTTGGTTCAAATGAACATATTTGAAGCAAATGCGATTTTACAATATTCAATGATCGTTATTGCGGTTGAAATGGAGTCTAAAGTGATGAAATTCTAAAATGTGAACTCTTTATGTTGTAAAGCTCCCCCTCAAGACTGACATTATCTTAGCTTTAAAACAATGTTTCTAGACTACAATCAACTGATTTGCTATTCCCGTTTTAACATTATATATTAGAACTGCATATTCTTAGATTTTCATGGTCGCAGCTACCATGGAATGGCCTTAGGCGCTATTTGAAATATTTGAAATTTACCAATAGTACCGTTAAATTGTTGATTATTAAATTTCTCAAAAGCAGAAATGTTTTAGGTGCTAAATTTTCTAGTTCTTATAATACATCCACAGGGGCATACAAGTATATCAAAATTTTAAAGAATTACTATCCATCCAATTTTCAAAAATTCCCAAAACTTTGCATTAGGCGTTGAAAAAAAAAATGTTGTATTGACCTTTGCGACCGTCCTAAAAGCCCGAAATCTAAAGCATATTAAAGCATTCAAAACTGAAAAATATCAACCCAAAGAAGAAGATATATATATATTTTTTTTTAAATCTCACTGGCCAACCCTTCTTTTAGTACCTAAAGGGCAATGCAACATTTGTTTTAGGCCTTACCTTTAAGTATTCATAAACACACAGTTACTGTGTGTACAGTGTATGTTGAATGTACCGCAAGTGTGCATGTCCATTTTTAGAGTGAATTTTTTTTCTTGTCCCGAATGGCTCAAATGGCAATGCAGCATAATGGAAGGAATGTTGTTTTCATGCATCACTTGAACATCAGTGACAAATTATCAGACCACCATGAAGCTGACACAAATGGCCTTTTTGTGTCTTCTGTAATCAGCAAAACAGAACTGCATGCTGTGTATGCTATCTTCACAAATAATGATGTAGTTTAGATAGAATGCTAGTCATTTTTTACCAATTTTGGTGTGATAGCTAAAAGGTATCTGGAAAAAAATGTGAGTTTTTATTGCTAGCAATTGCAAATTCTTCATGCATTGTCTTTTTGTAATTTGTGTACATTTCTAATGATTTTGTTAATCATCACCATATTAGAAAGAATGCAGCAATTTTCAAGCTGGAACTGTGATAAGGACTAAGAATCAGTCAAAGAAGTTGGCTACAACTGGCGTGTTTGGGGCAGCTTGCAGACACGGAGTGCCTATTGTGTTCATCAACATGGAGCATGGGGAAAGGTATGATATTTGTAAAGTTAAAGTGTACCAATCAGCAGAAAAATATTTGTTTTTGTATGTTAGGGGTTCCATGATACTACACCTATGCCAAGTATGAGCCTCAAATGTTAATGTTTATTATATAGAGAGATCAGGGGTTAAAATACACGGGGGCTCGGGGCGAATTAGCCCCCGAAATGCCCAAAAGAGCTCTGAAATTCTTAAAAGAGCCCCCAAATTGTGCATAGAGTTCAATGCAAAACAAATTAAAGAGTGTTATTTTCATGCAAGCAAGCTTGAAAAGTAGCCCCCGAAATGTTTAAAGTAAATTTGTCCCTGAGAGAGATATCACAATTTCAAATACACACTCTATAATACAGTGACTTGTGAGAAAACTGGTTGATGCACCTGTATGTGCTTGCTCAAAATTTGGCATGTTAATTACACATGTTATTAATTTTGTAACTACTGGCAAAAATGTGCAAATATTAACACACTTCAATTATTTCACCTAAACCTTCAATAATTTTTATTTTTTTCTGGTTGGGTTACTTTAATACTTATTATCATCAACATATTGTTATTTTTATTTGTTGTAATAATTTTATTTATGATTTTATTATTGATATAAGTATTATTACTTGCCATTGGGCAATTCCACGGTAACGGAAGGACACTCAGACAAGATTTTTGAACTTCAGGTTCATACTAAAAGAAATGTTTTATTAGTATGTATTAAACTATGGGGAACAAAATGTGTTTCAGTCAAGTGGGAAGCTTCATCAACTTCACAAAGTTTGGATAAACACTAATTAACTGGAAAAACCATGTCCATTTTTATGTCCTTCCGTTACCGAGATAATTAATATGCACATTCTTAAACTACTTAACTATAATGACAATTTTTTGTGTGAAAATTAAAGGCACTTATATAGGTATTATATCTATACTGTTTCACATCTTATACTAATAAAACAGTTCTTTTAGTATGAACCTGAAGTTCAAAAATCTTGTCTGAGTGTCCTTCCGTTACCGTGGAATTGCCCCATTGCAAAAAGAGATGCAAAGCTAGAGTTGACCCCAAACCCTAGATCATTATCATCATTATTATCATCATGATTTCATTAAGTCATCATTTTTCCTTGTTCCATGATGACACTGCTTCCCTCCATGTCTTCTTGATTGGAGTGTCCTCATCAAACATTCAATAAATTATGATTACATTATCATGCAAAACATGTCTATTGGGTATATCTCAAGTGTGAAAAGGTTGTGGCAGATACAAATTAAATGTTGCACAGGCCTGAGTGCATTATTGACAATTGGTTGCAGGGATAATTATTGAATTTATTGAATATCCCAAAGGTGCAGTAGAGTGACTTGTAGACCTTTTTCAACGTTACAGCGTTCAAGTAATTCCCGATGTCTATCCATTATCTGTTACCTGTATATCAAATAGGAAATATCCTCATATGATATTAAAATTATCTCAATTCACCATCATGTGTCAGTTAAAATTGACCAATGTTTCCTGTATGTCAAACTGATATACATGTTTTATTTATGTTTTATACTTTGCTTAAATTGACCAAATAATGGTATTGAAATACTAACTAAAAAGAGAGTCAGGATAGCCAGGATAAAGGTCTACATGTCTTTGAAATTTCATAAGATAATAAAAGACCCCATTAAAATATATGCCTTTAAAAAAAAAAAAAAATAACATGTCAAATTATTTTTCTTATTTTTATGATCTAATCCATAATGTACATTTCATGTTACTAGACTAGCCTACCCTGTGATGGCTATAAAGAAGATATTGGAGAGGCTGACCCCGAATACTTCAATCGTCATTTTGTATGACATTGCATGCAAACTCCATGCTCATCTTCAGGTAAATAGGCATACAGGCTACCCAAGGAAATAAAATGATATGATATATAATATATAAATCAAGTTGACTTTCTATTCATGTAATGTAGTGATATTCACCCTCACTTGGAACAGATTATATTCATGGTACCAATAGTTGTACTGTACTCCAATAACCTGCTGATACCTATTTTCTTTTAAACTAGTTCACTATAAAGGGTGGTTTACCCTTAATTATTGATCATCTAAATACTTACTTTCCTTAATTTAACTCTACTTTTACACCAATATCAACTGATGATTGACTTTTGAAATTATAATAGAACAAATGTGAATGAGGGGGACTCCCAAATTGTTGGTCTGTACAATCACCTTGTCAATAAAATGTTGTATATTTATTCCACACACCTCCATGAAATTCTCATTTGTTGTACCATCTAACTATGTTTAATCGAGATGCGCGATTAAAGTGCTTGACCGACTAGTATATCCAGGCTGCAGTAATTTATGATAATTATAAATAACTTTGGCTGATATTGTCATTCCGTATAAATATTTTGTTATAATTAAATTAAAAATAAAGCGATAAAAGGTGTCTGCAAGCACATTGGTTTTGACTATATATATGCACCATGCATGCTTCCAGGAAATTTTAATAATAAACTATAAGTTTCTTCTGAATTTCAGGGTATGTCACATTCTAAATTATTTTGATGGAAATGTGCACCTATTAATAAAGATGTATTTTTATGGATTTTATGCACTAGGGAAGGTTATTTTTTCATGAATTCACATTTGATGGTTGTGAACCTGAATGATATTGTTTGATGATACAAATACTTTTAAAACAAAATGTTGAATATGTATCGTGCAATTTTCCCTGATTGTGCCCTATTATCTTGTTGAAAATAGAAAAA
Organism: Strongylocentrotus droebachiensis; assembly: GCA_035222895.1. NCBI lineage: Eukaryota > Metazoa > Echinodermata > Echinoidea > Camarodonta > Strongylocentrotidae > Strongylocentrotus > Strongylocentrotus droebachiensis. The sequence continues at coordinate 51,519 of JAVYIG010004976.1, forward strand.
AGGTGATGTTGGACAAGAGATTTTGGACAAAGTGAAGCTTGTTGTCCCGATCTTCCATGCCTATGGTCATAAACGTACTTGCCAGGTAAGAAATTTCACTTTGATTACAAAATTTAATCATGTCAGCTATTAATTCACATGTTTTCCCTGTTGATGAGGACGGACCTCATAAGACTATAGTAACTGTGAATGTCTTGGGTGTGTAAATAAATTGAAGTGAGAATTATGGATTAAAAATGAAAATTAACATGAAAGGGTTATATTGTTATGCCACTACAATTAAAGGAGCCTGAGGCATTATGTTTTCTGGTTGTCCCTCCGTCTGTACATACGTACGTCCTGTTCTGGTGATCGCATTATCTCAACAACCGATTGATAGATTACCATCAAACTCAGTATCTTTCAGAGCCAATTAACTAATTAGATTTGTTTTGGTCATGAGGTGAAAGGTCACAGTTCATAGGGCTCATTATGAATGCAAAAACCCATTGTGAACACAATTGCCAGAATTCATGAAGGATGTTTAAATTTATCCCATGGTTTACATCCTCATTTACATAATCCATGTTCTAAAATTAACGCAAGATAAGCATACCTTAATTGCCTTGCGCACGTCTAACAATGGACCTCTGATTGTGTGTGCAATGAATTACGTTTATTTTAGAACATGGGTAATGTAAATAAGGATGTAAACCATGGGTTAAATTTAAACCTCCTTTGTGAATTCTGGCCATTGTTGTTCAAACCGACAGATGGATTACTATCAAACTAAGGACATGTATGTAACTTGCTGAGCCAATGAACTGATTAGATTTTAGGGTCATGAGGTCAAAGATTCATGGGTCATACATGTACATGTATATTAAAACGAGCTTGTTATTATCATGATATTCTGAGAACATGTTAATGGATTATATTACCATCAAACTTGAATTTCAAAAAAAAAATCTTATTTATTTATATTTTAACTGATCGATCTATGGCGGAGGCATCATTTTTGACTGCGCACATTCGAAGAAACGTCTAGTTGGTTATGGTTTTTACCACATATGTGATTATATTATTCTATATTGTGTAAATGGCTTCGTTGTTCACTGATTATTCAACATTACAATTTTTCCATTTCTCTATCAACCACAACCCCCCCTCCCCCCCCCCCCCATAAAAAAGAGGAAAAGGAACTAAAACGAAAAGGGAGGAAAGAGGGAGAAAATGAGAGAGAGAGAGCTATTAAAAAATGATAAACAAAATAAACTAATATCATATTGTACTAGGTTGCTTAATTGTGTAACTGCTTTTAAATGTAACCTTCTCTATTTGTGTGTACACATATTTTTTGTGTTCAAGTCTATATGCACACTGAGTAGACATCCATTTGTTAGTGGTAACAAATTGTATTTTAAATATCTGTATTGAAAGTACTGAAATTGAAAAATAAAAGGAATTGTTATGAAAGTTGTTACTGCACTTTTTTGAGATGCAACTAAAGATTGTTGTCCATGATTTTGAACATTGTCTAAAGCAAATCAGAACTTATGCAATTAAAAAAAAAATAGTGTTGTTTTTCTTTGTCATTGTCAGCCATGCCATTTTTACAGGCAACAACATATTTTGGTGCAAGGTGTCAATGTAAGATTTTTTTTTTCCAGGCCAACTTCACCCAACTGTGTTTGTCAGATTCTGTGAATGTGAACCTTCAGCAGCTACATTAGTAAGATATGGTCTGTGGCCATGCTCAGCACAGAAGCCTTCTACTGCCATTTCTTCAACGTTCATGGACATGGTGTATTGTATGATGATGGAAGGGCAAGTGTCTTTGAAAGCTGTGTGTCATGCTGTCGGTAATCACAACTGTTTATCACTAAATGAGGTGTGTGTAATTGTGTTTCTATGTTTTAAATGTAACCACATTATGAGAATTTTATCCATGATCTGAAATGTAGTTGAAGTAGCTACATATACATGTATCATATTGAAGATGTGTTTTCAGGGGGGGGGGGGGGGATGGGGTCTTGATTTTGCTATAACCGGAGGTGAAAATTTAGCTACATGTACATTATATCATTGCAATTTGGTGCTTTGGCTTTATCACTTAATGTATTCATTTTTTTGTAATTGTTAACAATCTTTTCTACATGTATGAAATTAGTGATCAATAAGCAGCAACAAACTACAGTTTTGTTAGTGTTTTCCCTTCATTCATATGGTATTTCTTTATTTTTTTTAAGGTAAATTTGCTCTACCGCAGTATTGTAGGAGAGTGCATGGAGCAGTTTCGCTATTTCCGACATATGATTCGAAATCTCGCAGACATTGACAGAGAGTGGAATCCTACAGAGTGCTCAGCCTGTCCAAAGGTATGTCTTGCTCATGTGCATGTTTATGTCTAATCAATGCCGTTGGATGCATTTCAAATTGGCTTAATTGGCAGTGTCACTCTAACAAAGTGCCGGACAACTTTCCCGTTTGTTCCAACATTAATCGAATATCAATTTTCAGGAAGGGTTATTCTTTTTGTTTAACAAAAAGCGATATTTTTTTCTATGTCATTTAAACTGCATTATTGTGTTACCGTACATCCTTATAAATTACATACTTTGTCATCATTTGCTTTCATTTCTCTGTAATTGATGTGGATTATTCTAGTAGTAATGAAGTTATCTGTATCTTTTTAGTTTTATTATTATAAAGCGCATAGTTATTTTTACCTGATGGAATTAACTCTATTAGCCTAGATTAATATTATCATTATTTGTATAGAAACTTTGATAGTATGTTACCCATAACAATATACCTTGATTAGTGCGTCCAGGTTGATGATGCTTTCAAGAAAAACAGAAAGTAATGACAATTTTTTGATTAGTGTAGATTACTGGTGTGATGTTTAAAACACTAAAAACTGTCTTATTTTTTGTTGGATCTTTATCAAACTCATGTCATTCTGTTGCTCTTACTTTGCCACTTTCATACAAATAAAATCATAAGAAGGGTTGGATTGCCCTTTGACAGAACCTTGTATGTAACATGATGAAATACATTTCTTTAGTGTTAACATCAAAACTTAAGCAGATTTCATGTATTTTTTAAAAATATATATGTTTTTAAAGCCTACTTCTGTATAGGGTTTCCAGATTTATTAGAATTTTAGGTTCATGTTCCCATCATCCATAAATTCATATTTTCACTAATCATGTCTATGCATTACCTTAGGAACACAATAACCTATGTTAATAATTCTTTGCTCTTCAAGTGTAGTTTTCCAGACCTACATGCACATCAAAAATGAATTTCACTCCTGAAATGTTACCAATTTATAAGAAAGACATACATGTATTGAATCTTGTCAAGTTTCATTTATAAAAGTCATCGCTCTATTACTTTTCCAAAACAACAGAAGTGTAACTTCCTTTACATAAATAACTTTTGGATTATTCCAGTATGATCCATGAAGCTAATAGATGTAGAACCATACACTAGGTTTAGAATATCTTTTTAGTAGTCATTTTCTTAAACTACTTCTGCTTATATGTTCTAGGCTTTGTCACCCAGAAGTGTGAAGGCATATCCATTTAAAACATCTGCTCATTTTATATTCTCTTTAATACATGCTTCCTCCCGTTATTATCTTGCCAACAGGAAGGCCCTGTATTTGTCAGCATGGATGGCAACTTTGGTCTGGTTCGGAAGACATCTTCTGGCACAAGCTATCATCCTCCAAATCAATCTGCTGCTCTGTTTGTTCACGATGGAGAAATGCAATCCTTCCTAGGAAGTTATGAGGGCACTCACAAAGGACATGAAGATGACATACATGTAGATGTACAGGTAATTGACCATTTTTTGAATAGTTTTTTAATTTTGAGTTTAGAGTAATCGATTATAGCCATGCAGTTTCAAATTTGCAATTTGTGTTGCCTACCGTATATGCTTTCGACCCCCAGACTGCCAAATTCTGTAAATTGACTCTTTATTTTTTAATATAACCTCCCACTTAGGGGAATACAAAGTTTTGGTATGGGGTCATGAATTTGGTTCAAATGAACATATTTGAAGCAAATGCGATTTTACAATATTCAATGATCGTTATTGCGGTTGAAATGGAGTCTAAAGTGATGAAATTCTAAAATGTGAACTCTTTATGTTGTAAAGCTCCCCCTCAAGACTGACATTATCTTAGCTTTAAAACAATGTTTCTAGACTACAATCAACTGATTTGCTATTCCCGTTTTAACATTATATATTAGAACTGCATATTCTTAGATTTTCATGGTCGCAGCTACCATGGAATGGCCTTAGGCGCTATTTGAAATATTTGAAATTTACCAATAGTACCGTTAAATTGTTGATTATTAAATTTCTCAAAAGCAGAAATGTTTTAGGTGCTAAATTTTCTAGTTCTTATAATACATCCACAGGGGCATACAAGTATATCAAAATTTTAAAGAATTACTATCCATCCAATTTTCAAAAATTCCCAAAACTTTGCATTAGGCGTTGAAAAAAAAAATGTTGTATTGACCTTTGCGACCGTCCTAAAAGCCCGAAATCTAAAGCATATTAAAGCATTCAAAACTGAAAAATATCAACCCAAAGAAGAAGATATATATATATTTTTTTTTAAATCTCACTGGCCAACCCTTCTTTTAGTACCTAAAGGGCAATGCAACATTTGTTTTAGGCCTTACCTTTAAGTATTCATAAACACACAGTTACTGTGTGTACAGTGTATGTTGAATGTACCGCAAGTGTGCATGTCCATTTTTAGAGTGAATTTTTTTTCTTGTCCCGAATGGCTCAAATGGCAATGCAGCATAATGGAAGGAATGTTGTTTTCATGCATCACTTGAACATCAGTGACAAATTATCAGACCACCATGAAGCTGACACAAATGGCCTTTTTGTGTCTTCTGTAATCAGCAAAACAGAACTGCATGCTGTGTATGCTATCTTCACAAATAATGATGTAGTTTAGATAGAATGCTAGTCATTTTTTACCAATTTTGGTGTGATAGCTAAAAGGTATCTGGAAAAAAATGTGAGTTTTTATTGCTAGCAATTGCAAATTCTTCATGCATTGTCTTTTTGTAATTTGTGTACATTTCTAATGATTTTGTTAATCATCACCATATTAGAAAGAATGCAGCAATTTTCAAGCTGGAACTGTGATAAGGACTAAGAATCAGTCAAAGAAGTTGGCTACAACTGGCGTGTTTGGGGCAGCTTGCAGACACGGAGTGCCTATTGTGTTCATCAACATGGAGCATGGGGAAAGGTATGATATTTGTAAAGTTAAAGTGTACCAATCAGCAGAAAAATATTTGTTTTTGTATGTTAGGGGTTCCATGATACTACACCTATGCCAAGTATGAGCCTCAAATGTTAATGTTTATTATATAGAGAGATCAGGGGTTAAAATACACGGGGGCTCGGGGCGAATTAGCCCCCGAAATGCCCAAAAGAGCTCTGAAATTCTTAAAAGAGCCCCCAAATTGTGCATAGAGTTCAATGCAAAACAAATTAAAGAGTGTTATTTTCATGCAAGCAAGCTTGAAAAGTAGCCCCCGAAATGTTTAAAGTAAATTTGTCCCTGAGAGAGATATCACAATTTCAAATACACACTCTATAATACAGTGACTTGTGAGAAAACTGGTTGATGCACCTGTATGTGCTTGCTCAAAATTTGGCATGTTAATTACACATGTTATTAATTTTGTAACTACTGGCAAAAATGTGCAAATATTAACACACTTCAATTATTTCACCTAAACCTTCAATAATTTTTATTTGTTTCTGGTTGGGTTACTTTAATACTTATTATCATCAACATATTGTTATTTTTATTTGTTGTAATAATTTTATTTATGATTTTATTATTGATATAAGTATTATTACTTGCCATTGGGCAATTCCACGGTAACGGAAGGACACTCAGACAAGATTTTTGAACTTCAGGTTCATACTAAAAGAAATGTTTTATTAGTATGTATTAAACTATGGGGAACAAAATGTGTTTCAGTCAAGTGGGAAGCTTCATCAACTTCACAAAGTTTGGATAAACACTAATTAACTGGAAAAACCATGTCCATTTTTATGTCCTTCCGTTACCGAGATAATTAATATGCACATTCTTAAACTACTTAACTATAATGACAATTTTTTGTGTGAAAATTAAAGGCACTTATATAGGTATTATATCTATACTGTTTCACATCTTATACTAATAAAACAGTTCTTTTAGTATGAACCTGAAGTTCAAAAATCTTGTCTGAGTGTCCTTCCGTTACCGTGGAATTGCCCCATTGCAAAAAGAGATGCAAAGCTAGAGTTGACCCCAAACCCTAGATCATTATCATCATTATTATCATCATGATTTCATTAAGTCATCATTTTTCCTTGTTCCATGATGACACTGCTTCCCTCCATGTCTTCTTGATTGGAGTGTCCTCATCAAACATTCAATAAATTATGATTACATTATCATGCAAAACATGTCTATTGGGTATATCTCAAGTGTGAAAAGGTTGTGGCAGATACAAATTAAATGTTGCACAGGCCTGAGTGCATTATTGACAATTGGTTGCAGGGATAATTATTGAATTTATTGAATATCCCAAAGGTGCAGTAGAGTGACTTGTAGACCTTTTTCAACGTTACAGCGTTCAAGTAATTCCCGATGTCTATCCATTATCTGTTACCTGTATATCAAATAGGAAATATCCTCATATGATATTAAAATTATCTCAATTCACCATCATGTGTCAGTTAAAATTGACCAATGTTTCCTGTATGTCAAACTGATATACATGTTTTATTTATGTTTTATACTTTGCTTAAATTGACCAAATAATGGTATTGAAATACTAACTAAAAGAGAGTCAGGATAGCCAGGATAAAGGTCTACATGTCTTTGAAATTTCATAAGATAATAAAAGACCCCATTAAAATATATGCCTTTAAAAAAAAAAAAAGATAACATGTCAAATTATTTTTCTTATTTTTATGATCTGATCCATACTGTACATTTCATGTTACTAGACTAGCCTACCCTGTGATGGCTATAAAGAAGATATTGGAGAGGCTGACCCCGAATACTTCAATCGTCATTTTGTATGACATTGCATGCAAACTCCATGCTCATCTTCAGGTAAATAGGCATACAGGCTACCCAAGGAAATAAAATGATATGATATATAATATATAAATCAAGTTGACTTTCTATTCATGTAATGTAGTGATATTCACCCTCACTTGGAACAGATTATATTCATGGTACCAATAGTTGTACTGTACTCCAATAACCTGCTGATACCTATTTTCTTTTAAACTAGTTCACTATAAAGGGTGGTTTACCCTTAATTATTGATCATCTAAATACTTACTTTCCTTAATTTAACTCTACTTTTACACCAATATCAACTGATGATTGACTTTTGAAATTATAATAGAACAAATGTGAATGAGGGGGACTCCCAAATTGTTGGTCTGTACAATCACCTTGTCAATAAAATGTTGTATATTTATTCCACACACCTCCATGAAATTCTCATTTGTTGTACCATCTAACTATGTTTAATCGAGATGCGCGATTAAAGTGCTTGACCGACTAGTATATCCAGGCTGCAGTAATTTATGATAATTATAAATAACTTTGGCTGATATTGTCATTCCGTATAAATATTTTGTTATAATTAAATTAAAAATAAAGCGATAAAAGGTGTCTGCAAGCACATTGGTTTTGACTATATATATGCACCATGCATGCTTCCAGGAAATTTTAATAATAAACTATAAGTTTCTTCTGAATTTCAGGGTATGTCACATTCTAAATTATTTTGATGGAAATGTGCACCTATTAATAAAGATGTATTTTTATGGATTTTATGCACTAGGGAAGGTTATTTTTTCATGAATTCACATTTGATGGTTGTGAACCTGAATGATATTGTTTGATGATACAAATACTTTTAAAACAAAATGTTGAATATGTATCGTGCAATTTTCCCTGATTGTGCCCTATTATCTTGTTGAAAATAGAAAAAAGGTGATGTTGGACAAGAGATTTTGGACAAAGTGAAGCTTGTTGTCCCGATCTTCCATGCCTATGGTCATAAACGTACTTGCCAGGTAAGAAATTTCACTTTGATTACAAAATTTAATCATGTCAGCTATTAATTCACATGTTTTCCCTGTTGATGAGGACGGACCTCAGAAGACTATAGTAACTGTGAATGTCTTGGGTGTGTAAATAAATTGAAGTGAGAATTATGGATTAAAAATGAAAATTAACATGAAAGGGTTATATTGTTATGCCACTACAATTAAAGGAGCCTGAGGCATTATGTTTTCTGGTTGTCCCTCCGTCTGTACATACGTACGTCCTGTTCTGGTGATCGCATTATCTCAACAACCGATTGATAGATTACCATCAAACTCAGTATCTTTCAGAGCCAATTAACTAATTAGATTTGTTTTGGTCATGAGGTGAAAGGTCACAGTTCATAGGGCTCATTATGAATGCAAAAACCCATTGTGAACACAATTGCCAGAATTCATGAAGGATGTTTAAATTTATCCCATGGTTTACATCCTCATTTACATAATCCATGTTCTAAAATTAACGCAAGATAAGCATACCTTAATTGCCTTGCGCACGTCTAACAATGGACCTCTGATTGTGTGTGCAATGAATTACGTTTATTTTAGAACATGGGTAATGTAAATAAGGATGTAAACCATGGGTTAAATTTAAACCTCCTTTGTGAATTCTGGCCATTGTTGTTCAAACCGACAGATGGATTACTATCAAACTAAGGACATGTATGTAACTTGCTGAGCCAATGAACTGATTAGATTTTAGGGTCATGAGGTCAAAGATTCATGGGTCATACATGTACATGTATATTAAAACGAGCTTGTTATTATCATGATATTCTGAGAACATGTTAATGGATTATATTACCATCAAACTTGAATTTCAAAAAAAAAATCTTATTTATTTATATTTTAACTGATCGATCTATGGCGGAGGCATCATTTTTGACTGCGCACATTCGAAGAAACGTCTAGTTGGTTATGGTTTTTACCACATATGTGATTATATTATTCTATATTGTGTAAATGGCTTCGTTGTTCACTGATTATTCAACATTACAATTTTTCCATTTCTCTATCAACCACAACCCCCCCTCCCCCCCCCCCATAAAAAAGAGGAAAAGGAACTAAAACGAAAAGGGAGGAAAGAGGGAGAAAATGAGAGAGAGAGAGCTATTAAAAAATGATAAACAAAATAAACTAATATCATATTGTACTAGGTTGCTTAATTGTGTAACTGCTTTTAAATGTAACCTTCTCTATTTGTGTGTACACATATTTTTTGTGTTCAAGTCTATATGCACACTGAGTAGACATCCATTTGTTAGTGGTAACAAATTGTATTTTAAATATCTGTATTGAAAGTACTGAAATTGAAAAATAAAAGGAATTGTTATGAAAGTGGCCACATACAGTTGTACAAACGTTTCAGATAGGAGTGCCTTTTTTCCTGAGGGTATATTGCCCCTAATATTATGATTTTTGGAGAGTTGACAATTAAAATATTAACTCATAAGTTTATTTATTTAACAACACTGCATTCATTTCCCAAAAGATCAAATTTGGAAGCAAATGGTCCTCAGGGCTTGGTTTGACGGATGGAGAGGTAATGGAGAGGGTGTGGGCGTTTTTGCGCAAGTTCTCCCACATCACCAAAGAGATGACCCCATCCCATAGGGTGGATCTGTTGACAGACGCCCTGTACTACTTTGCGCAAAAGAAGCTTGCCGATATCGGTGAGTTTTTATGGAATACAATTCACATAATTTTTTTTTAAAATATTTGATGTAGATCATGTAATACATCTATAAATATATATCCTATCATTTTGGTAATATCTATTTCAGTAGTAATCTTAAAGATGAAGTTTATTTCTGGTCATGCGATTGCATTTTGAAAGAAACGGTGTGGAATCGATCAGAAAAGGTTGATTATCTAGCATATATGTATTGGTATGTTCTGCAAGGTTCTGTAATCTTCAAAGTGAAAAGAAATTTGGCCCAGTCTTGGTAAAGTTACAAGCACAGTACACATAAATATCTCTATGGGACTACACACAAACATGTGGCATACAAATCTGTCCCGATTGTTATGCTGTCTCGATTGTTACATGTCATATTTAGAATATTAAGCCATTTGAAGAGCCATGTTTTTCAGGGAACATTTGTTTTCTGATGTTCTTCCGCACTTGCATTATAACAATGAATACACTTACAAATTATATTTCACCTCTTCCCAGAACTCATCCTTCTCTTTAAACTAACTACTGACTAATAATAATAATAATAATACTCAGTTTCTATATAGCGCTTATTACAATCACTAAGCGCTTCCAAACTTAGAGATTATTACCCCGGCTTTCGCTGTGCTGCCATTACGGCACTCTAGCATTTCAAAGAATTAATTCCTGCCAGGTACCCATTTACATCAACTGGGTTGAGTGTGGCAAATGTAGATTAATGTCTTGCCAAAGGACATTAGTGCCGCCGCAGGTCTTGCACCCCAGACCTTGTGATCCACAGTTTGGCGACTTAACCACTTGACCACGGCACCTCTACATATTTTATTGTGTCATTTAACTAATTTTATCATGTGAGCATTATTCTAATTAATTAATTTAAATAAATCGGCATAACCTCCTTCTTATATCAGCCATGCAATGTCTATGCATCATACAAATTGCTGTGAACGATAAGTTTGATTTATTAATGTACTTTATTCTCATGTAGACATCTATATCAGGGCTAAAATGGAGAATGCCCATGAATCTGAAACTGTATCCACTACTGAGCTGACATCTTGCCTCCAGCAATGTGGGGGTGAGTACTTTGATATGTTTCTCACTTTTTGTGTGCAATTATGCAGCCCTACTATCCACCCAATTTTCAAAATTTTCTGAAACTTTAACAGCTTTGACATCACTTCCTCCAAATTTCATTCCATTTCAATTTATGTTTCTCTACAGAATGCAAGATCACCTTTATATCTTTTCCAGTTTGAACATTTCATATATGCCCCAATATTTCTTATTTGTTTGTTAACAAAATATTAAATATAAAATAAACAATGTTCTTTAATAACCCACAACGTTAGGTGGGTTAGATCAAATCCATGGACTAAAATGAATGTCAAATAGTTTAACCCTTTGCCATTAACATTCCTAACAAACCAAATTAAGATAAATCACACATAATACCGGTGCTAAATTAACCCACCTTTGTGAATTCTGTCCATTGGTATAATGGTTGACAGAGGTGATGAAAACTAGACAAGTATGTACTTTTAAAAAATTTGAGCTATTAATTGGTAAGTCTCCTCCCAAAATAACTTACTTTCAAAAGTAGCAGAAAAATTAGACCAACCACTCGAACAAAGTTTAATCAAAATCGGATAACTAATAAGGAAGTGATGACTTTTTAATGACACAAAAAACTTAACTCACTCATGAGTCTTTGACGTCATTGCCTCATTATATTCTGATTGTTTCCTTTATATTGATAATATACATTTTCCATTTCCCCCTAAAAATCATATTTCCTCACACTTACATGTAAATATGACGACAAAAAGCTGTGTTTGGCCAAACATTCATTTCACATGTGTGCATTCCCATAAACTCCTTTCTGTGTGCATGCAGTACATGTATTTTTCAATGAGATTATGTAAATTACACAATTCTTATGTAGACATGATCAAACTTTCTCAATTGCTTTGAGACATTATCATTAACACTGTAATAGTCTGACCAGAGCTTTATCTTTCAACCAATCTTAGTATTTCCATTTGTGCATCATATACATATTAATAGTAATGACTGAAACCTCTTTAGGTTAAACAAGATCTTTAAAATGAATAAAATAATTACATAATAGAATTGCCCTATAAGTATGATATTAAAGTATTAAACAATGTTTGTCAATGATTTTTTTTAAAATCATTTTTGTATTTGTCCACTTGCAATTTCATTTGGTTTTTGAAGCTCAAATTAATATATGTGCTTCTATTTATCACTGTGAATTGCATTCTCTATGTGAATTGTGATTTCTGATAAAAATTAATCTAGATGTGTGTCATTAAGCAAGTTAGCCATTGCATAAGAGATTTATAAGTGAGCCCAATAAATGCAAAAATCATTACTAAACATGCATCTTTTGTAATAGGCAAGCATTTCACAAGAACCTTTATAGTTTTTGGTGGGAGAGGGTAAATATTGTACTCAGATAGTTATATTCAAGAAGCAACAAATCATTTACAGCTTAGAAGTCATTTATAGATTGTTGTAGCCAGATCAAATTTGGAATGAAATTTGGATTTCAAAAGAGCTACCTGTACATGTACATGTATATGGCTATTGTATTTGTGAGGTCCTATGCAAGACTTGTTATTGATTTGAGTGTAAAGCATAATGGAATCAACGAGAAATGTATTGGTCAAATTCTATATTTTAAACTGACCTTTTCGTATAGTTCAAAACATATTTTGTGCAGCAATATAGCTCACACAAAACATATTGTGTGCAGTAATCTAGCACACAAAAAACATATTGTGTGCAGTAATATAGCACACAAAAAATATATTGTGTGCAGTAATCTAGCACACAAAAAACATATTGTGTGCAGTAATCTAGCACACAAAAAACATATTGTGTGCAGCAATCTAGCACACAAAAACATTATTCGACTGTAAGTTACCCACATGACCTGCTCATAATACTATTCTGTTTAAACGGATGGTGTGATGTGGCTGCTTTGTGAGTGGATTGGTTGTAGGATACTATCAAATGATATCACATTCTATCTTATTATTTGATTTTGTTTTAAATTTAAGGCAAATTACTTTGCAATGCATTATGAATGTGATGTAGGCCTACTGTAATCTGTAAATCATACAAATGAAAAAGTTTGATTGGAGATTATTTTACACTCTGCACCTGAACTGCGATATATTTAGTGCTGTATAGCTACAGCCGTGATCATATCAGTATTATCTTCCTCTTTGGAATGTCGGATTGTAAATTAATATACAGATAGAAACGAAATACCAAATGATCTGTAGAAAGGTTATTTTTATTGAAATGTAACATGTCATGTTTCTTCCATGCATTCCTTTTTTCCCTTCTCCATAGGTACCCTTGCTGATGTATCTGCATGGCAAGATTCAGAAAGGAATGCATCAAGAAACAAACAAACTCCTGGTATGAAATTTACTACCTTTGTTTATATTTTTCCTCAGTTTATTCATTCCCCCCCCCCCCCCTTTGGTTACGACTGAGTGCCCAACCCCGGCCAAGACCTCCCTTTCCTCAACTAAATCTGGGATAGAAACAGATAGGGGGTTCTTCTCCCGCTTTTCTGTAGTAATTTTGATTCTATTTGTAATTGGTCTCCTTGCTAGCATTATTGTATATAAAACCCTAACAGTAACACCCGCATTTTTTTCCAATTTTTTTGGGGGAAGGGGGATTAAATAAGTACCTTTAAAGTAGAAGGAGACCCCTATTGCTTTCTGATTCTGCCCTAAATGTTTTGTCTCATTAGGGATATTATGCATGTATGTTGTTGACAATTTGTGTGATACATTTATGTTGCACAGCACAGCACTTAACAGTTGTAGTTATGTATGTATGTATGTGTATTTTGTGAATTGTAAAGCAAGGAGCCTTTAAATGACACTGTAAGGCAGACCTGGCAAACCTGTCAAGGTTGATATTTGTTCAATATATTTTTCCTACAGATTTCATTTCATGCCTATCATGAGGAGTTTCATGATTAAGGATTAATTGAATCGAAGGAAGAGTTATGATCAAGATTCCAATGAAATTCATATCTTTATATTACAGGCACGTCGCTGGCTTGGGACGAACAGTATGTTGGACATATTCAGGAGTATGACAACCTAAGGTAAATGTGCTAGACTCTTATCTTGTAGGTATCATACTTGCCAAAGGGTTTCATTTTAAAATTTAAAACGGTACTAACCCTCATTTGCACGTAAACTTGTTCAAGATTCTGTCAGGTGGATCCCCAACCTGTCAATAAATACAATATGTGCGTTTGTACAATTCAGTGATCATCAAGTCATTTACGTTCCTTTGAAGAATTTTTCTTCTGTATTCCCCCTTTTTTGTTTTTGGTCTCACCTGCATTGATGCTCAGAAGACAGTGGCAGCAATACAGTATTTGGTTAAGATGTCCGTATTTCCTGTAATGGTAAATTTTCTTTGCCAATTTTAACATTAAAATATTTTGGATTGAATAGCTTTTATATTATCATCTTTGAATGAAAACCAAAACATTTCTTTTTCATTTAATTAGATTTTATCAAGTGAACTTTTGGTCATGTTTGTTGAAAAATTTTACCATCTGTTTTCCTGATATCTAAAGAACAGTTTGTGGTAAAGACATTAAAACTGGGACCAGTATGCATTTCCATAGGGAGGTGGACTGTTAAGATGTGTTTGTCTGTAGGAAAATGCCCAAAGATAATGCTGATTTTGCAATGCACGAGAGACCCCTCAGATGCGTTTCTTGTTTTTACATTTTCATTATGATTGTCATGGCTAATAATAGATATATTAGGTCTGCTGGAGTATTAACTAGATGTGATGTGATGTTGTCTCGGGTGTCTATAGATGTTAACTAAGTGATTGAAAATAAATATCTTCAAAAGTAAAATTCTTCAATTTTATTTTGGACTAAGTTAATGGTATGTTTTGGTTCTGAATCAATTACCGGTAGTGTTAAACATTTGTTTATACCTATTTTGTATAAAATATTTTAATTTGAGTTTATCTGACAGAATTATTCTATTAAATATGATATTCTTGAACTTGTGTAATGTGCAACATTCAGTCTTATATGAGTTGAAGTTATGTTTTATATTAAAGGTAATGCAAATTGTTTGGAAATTTTGAAAATTTGATGGATAGTAATTCTTTAAAATTTTGATATATTTGGATGCCCCTGTGGATGTATTATAAGCACTAAAAAATGTAGCCCCTAAAACACCTCTGCTTTCTAAAAATTGAATAATCAAAAAATTATTGGTGCTCCCGGTAAATATCAAATAGTGACTTAGGCCATTCCATGGTACCATGATATTCTCAGAATATGTAGTTGTGATATATAATTTCCCAATGGGAATAGGAAATTAGTCAGTTGTAGTCAAGAAACATTGTCTTATAAAAGCTCAAGTAATATCCATAGCTGCCAACCATTTCGTTTTTCCATTCCAATTACCTTTTTTTTTTTTTTACAAAATACTTTTTAAAAATAAATTAAATAATTGTTTTTGTCTACATAGCGCACATCAAACAACTGCCCTAAAATGTTATTTTTGACACAAAATCACTAGAAAACTAAGGTTAAAACATACCTGAAGATCAAAATATTCTTAAAAGAATGAAATGGCGATAATATCAAAATACCTACTTGTAAATAAAATGTAGGTCCCATATGGAAAATAAAATGCATGAGGAATGGAAATTTCTGCATTAAAAGTGTGTCGTGCGTGGATGTGAGTTTCGTTTTAACGAGTTCCTTTTTTTTTGCCATCATGGTTCCTTTTTTTGGTCGCACAAGGTTGGCAGCTCTGAATATCATTCTTGAGAGGGAGCTATACATCATAAAGAGTTTAATATTTACAATTTCATGACTTCAGACTCTATTTCAACTGCGACAACAATCATTGAACATCATAAAATCCCATATGCTTCCAATATGTTCATTTGAACCAAATTCATGACCTCATACCAAAACTTTGTAGTACCTTTAACCAAAACAGCCACATTATATAATGTTTTACACTTATTATGTACATTTTTGAACCTGTATCGTATATAACACATTAACTTTGAATACTTGAATATATTGTAAACCATATTAAGTATCTTTTTCTTTCTCTGCAATCAAAAATTCTAATCTATTATGGCATATGCGTTTTCTTCAAGAGGCATTTTGGTTTTAGAGCAGTTTAAGTCATAAAATGTATTACTATCTATCCTTTTTGTGTGTGCGTTTGGCACTACAATACTGCATTGATGGTGCCAAAAGCTGTTGAATTGAATACCACACGTTTCTTAACTGCATGCTTAACTTTTTGTTGTAATTCTTTTGATTTTGCTTTCAAGACAGCAATTGGAAAAATGCAGTGATCCACAGCGAGTGGCAATACTAAATAGTAGCTGTCAAAGGTGAGTAATCGTCTACATTTTTATGTCATATGATGGCAGAATTTTGCATGAAATTTCCTAGTAATAATAATAATAATTACAGTGCTTATATAGCGCCTAACACTTACTTTGTCAGAAGTCTCTAAGCGCTCTACAATAATGCAGCATAATTTCCTTCTGTTCTAACACCTATCATGACATACATTTGATTCTTTTCTTTTTTTTGGAAATTTGGACTTTGCTGCTAATTTTGCATGAGGTTATATATGTGGTTGCTTACTACCATACTTTTCAGAATGAAAACAACTACATTTGTGTGTATTCCCTGTCATGCTGCATGTGGGATTTTATGCTAGTAGTGCTACAGTTTTTTTGTTTAAAAAAAATTAAGAGTGTGATGGACAATATAGTTGTGTTATTTTCGTTTCTGCAGGTGCATTCAAAATATTATTCAATATGAAAATTGTAGTTTATTCTCTAGTTCAGTCACTTAAATGATCGAAATAGTGTATCATTGCCAGTGGGATTTTAACTACCGTAATATAATGTAAACAATTATATTTTTGTGCTTGAAATGTTTATTTACCTATTACAATGAAAATGCATTATTCACTGTTGATGTGTGTACGTGGTAGGCTTCTCACTGGTTGCAGTACTATAACACTATAAAGGGAATGGGGTGGTGGGGTTATATCTATTTATTTTGAATAACGTCGACCCCTTTTCATTGCTTGATGTTGGGAATGGTAGTTTGTTTGATGTTTTTTGTGAGCAATCTTATAGGTAATACAAAGTTTTGGTATAGGGTCCTGAATTTGGTTCAAATGAACATATTGGAAGCATATGCGATCCTACAATAGTCGAGTGATTGTTGTCGCGGTTGAAATCGAGCCTAAAGTTGTGAAATTGTAAATAATAAACTCTATATGTTGTATAACTCCCTCTCAAGGTCAAGATATTACTAAAGCTGTAAAACAATGTTTCTTGGCTAAAATCGACCGATTAGCTATTCCTGTTTTTAAATTATATATCACAACTTCATTTTCTGAGATTTTCATGGTCGCAGCTTCCATAGTACGGCCATAGGCGCTATTTGAAATTTATCAAAAATTACTGGGAGCACCGGTAAATTTTTATATTCCATCTTTCTCGAAAGCAGAAGTGTTTTAGGGGATAAATTTTCTAGCGCTTATAATACATCCACAGGGGCATCCAAATATATCAAAATTGTAAAGAATCACTCTCCACGTAATTTTCAAAATTTCTCAAAACTTTGTATTACCTTTATAAAAAAACCTCATAGCATCAAAGAAAGTGAAAATCTACTTGCAAACAACTTTTTCATTTCTCCAAAAATGAGAAAAATATTAAGTATCGTATAAACTTTAAAGGTTAGGTTATGATGATGTATTTTCAATTCAAAATTTTTTTTTGTTGTTTTATTGGGGGGGGGGGGGTCTCAATTGTAAAGTAGAAATGATCAAATTATTTCAAAAAGTAATAGAGCACATATCACTTCATTAAGAGCAGCAACATATGGCATTGCTTGAACAAATGATTGGGACCTGCCCAAATCCTCAATTTTTTGGGGTGAATAGATATTCATTATACTATTTTGATTATTGTACAGTGTTTATACAAAAATTGTACCCAATTTTGATATTTTGTGATTACAAATTGATAACCCACATACTAAGAATCATATGTCATGATAAAGGATTACTAGTACCCTGTCCAATTATACCATATTCATAATTTTGCTGAGCAGCAGGCTTTTCCAAAATTATTGTAAAAAATTAACCAATTTTTGGCTACAGCGATGAACATGAGTCAAAAGTCATTATGTGTGAGTTTTCTCATTCCCCAAAAATGAAGAACTGAAGCATAACTTAAATTTAAGACCAAAGAAGAACATGCATAGCCTGACCCACATATGTTTAATCATTAAAAACTGAGTCAAAGGTGATTTTGACAAAACTTTTTAAACAGTGTGTTGCTCAGTCATCCATTTTCAAAAATATTTTTAATAGGGTATCATTGGACAGAAAATAAGTTAATCTTCATCATGAGATGGGTTTTTTTAATGTTCAGCTATATAAGTTGGGTACATTTTGCTTTAACCCACACTGTATACAACTCATATCTATCACATATGACCAGTGTTGCTCTAATACCAGCCCAATTCCTGTTAATTAAGTTCTTATGGCATTAAAAAAGGTACCCATATACTTCATTTGTAGCTAGGTGAATTCCCAAAGGACATAAATTCCACATATGTGACTTGAACCTTGGGCCATTCGATGCATGCATAGTCATAATACATAACCACTATACCACAACTTAAAGGGAGGTTCTGAAATTGTATTAACCCTGCCATTAAAGGGGCTTCCTTAGTTTCTGAAAAGGACAATCCATTTGTAATGTTTTTACCCGTTCCTGTATTTAATTCTTGAGTTTTTCTTTTCACATTACTCAGGCAAGAATCTACCATCATTAAGATGGAAAAGACTCGGGGCATCGAGACTCGGTGGCAGATGGGAGAGACGAGGTATGGTTTGGCCGATGACAGGAGGCAAACTAAACAAAAAAAGGAACTGCTGCAAGACATCCACAGAAAAGCTTGCGACCACAGTTTTTCTGTAGCCTGTAGAAGGAAATATTCAGGTTAGTAATCATAGCAGTGCATTTCCTAGCTTTTTCTCCTTATATCTTCAATACTCTATATTGTGTCAAGTTTAATGTTGATATTCGCTTACACAGATAGCCGCAGTCACTCTAACCACAACTAAAATAATCAGACACCATCCCACAGCTGGATGCACACAGTAGATGCTCATAGTGTGTTTTTTTACATCACAAGTGGTGCCATGTGCTGTTGTTCAATGCCTGCCTGTTGTTCAGAGTATGCGATGTAGTTGTGGAAATTTCAAGTAGTGGGAAGTTTAGTTGCAATGCGTATGCATGCCTCAAGATCAACATTATTGTGTAAAGAACACAAATCATTTGTTAAATGTTGGTAAAACTTTATTTTTCCATTTCACCCTTACTAAAGTCATAGATAAATAAGCCAATTCATTTCATGCCTCTTCACTTCCTGACTTTTTATTTTTAAGTCTTGCGCCTTATCGAAACCAAATTTACAAAACTCACCTTTACCGTAAGCAGAGTCATGTGACCTCATGTCAGCCCGAAAATGGAGAATTTATGCATTTTGTGTGCAGAACTAACTTCCTGATATGCTTTCTAAATCACCTACTATTTTTATTCAGTGTGTATTTATCTATTTTGACTGATTTATGGTTGAGATAACACCATAGAACCACAAACCTATAACAAAATACAATGAAACCAAAGATTTAAAAAATACAAAAATATCACTTTTAATCTTAGAGGTTATATACATTTTTATGAAATTTTGAAAATTGACTAGCTAGTGATTCTACAAATTTGTATATATTTGGATGCCCCTGTGGATGTATTATAAGTGCTAAAAACTTTAGCCCCTGAAACACTTCTGCCTTTCGAGAAAAATTTACCGGCTGCTCCCGATAAATTTCAAATAGCGTCATGATATGCTGAGATCCTGTTAATGGATAACAATCAAACTTTTTTTGAAAATTGCTTTTGATTTGGTTGGTAAATTCACTCTATGGCGGAGGCAGTCAAAGATCCACTCAGTTATAGCTAAATTAATATCAATCTTTAGAGGGAGCTCT
Source organism: Strongylocentrotus droebachiensis (assembly GCA_035222895.1). Taxonomy (NCBI): domain Eukaryota; kingdom Metazoa; phylum Echinodermata; class Echinoidea; order Camarodonta; family Strongylocentrotidae; genus Strongylocentrotus; species Strongylocentrotus droebachiensis. The sequence goes on from JAVYIG010004976.1 coordinate 71,496, forward strand.
ATTATATAAAGAGTTTATTATTAACAATTTCATCAATTTCCACCGCGACACTGATCATTGAATAATGTAGGATCCCATATGCTTCCAATATGTTCTTTTGAACCAAATTCAATACTCCATACACAAATTTTGTGTTACATTTAATCCTCACCTTAAACTTTGTAATTATCTTTAAAAAACTATGTTTATACCTATAATTAATAAAATATGAAATCAAGTTTAAAAAAAAAATGTGCTCTTTACGTGATACTCGAGGTAAAACAAGCCCAGTAAGAGTTTTCATTATAATATACATGCAAATTGCATGCATAATCATACATGTACATATTTATTGATTTTCATGGATAGAATGGTGTTTGACATATATATGCAAGAAGTTCCTTACAAACTTTAAAAGGGAATTCCACCCTGATATTAAAGATGAAGTTGAGTTCTGGTCATGCGATTGCATTGTGAAAGAAACGGTGTGGAATCGACCAGAAAAGGTTGATCAGCTAGCATATAAGAATTTGTGTGTATTGCAAGGCTCTGGAATCATCAAAATGATAAGAAATTTGGCCAAGTCTTGGTAAAGTTACCAACACTGTACACAGAAAGATGTATATGGGGCTACACGAACATGTGGCTTAAACCCGTACTTTTACGATGTTACATGACATATTTAGAATATGAAGGCATTTGAAGAGCCATGCTTTTCAGGGAACATGTCTTATCTGATGTTCTTCCACACTTGCATAATTAGAATGATAACGCTCAGAAATTATTTTCCACCTCTTCCCAGAACTCGACCTTCTCTTTAAGTGGCTGTAATAGAAGCATCAAAGAGAGTTAAAAAAATGATGGAAAAGAAAATTATGAATTTTTACTGGCCTCCGTGATGTATCTTGCGAGCTCCCTTTCCATTTGCCCTGTACTAAGATAACTTAAAAAATTTACATTTTCCCTGTAACTGAATTTCAATCATACATTAACCCTAGATATAATTATTATGAATATTTTTTTATACAACCCATGTATGAAACAGAGCTATTCTGTCATCAAGAAAACCTTAAAATCTCTGCATAATATTACATGTCGTATATAAAAGAGAAAAGACCCTCCTGAGTCGTGCAATTTTGAAAGAATTTTCTTGTACCATTTTTGTCCTACTCAGACCACCTGTAAGCTCTAATGTGACACTTTCTCTTTGAGAATTTGTTGTCCTTCCATATGTGTGTGTACAAATGCAATTTTTGAATAGAGAATCGAATGAAGGTACTATAAATGGTGCATATACTGTAGATTAATAGCATGCTTGGTTTGTATGTGAAACAGACTAGATGAATTGGCAGTACAAATTGTACAATTTTGTCAATAAAGTAATGTAAAATAAGAATATGCATTTTCTTAATTCATGCAAATGATTCTTTATTATTTGTCATGTATGTAGCTATTTCTCATAAAGTAATGGTTCTCATGTTTTTTTATTATTTGTAATCCAAAACAATGTAATTATTTGTCTGAAAATGTAGTAGTTTTGCATTTTGACTTGTAATTGATCGGGTAATTATTAAAAATGAAAGCCAACTGAGCCCCCATATTGGTTCCATTTAAAAAATATAAAAAATTCTCAATATTGAGATCATAGCCACCCCACCCCATCCCAATCTTGCACATTTTTTATGTTCTAATTTATCTGTAATATTTGTTAACAGCTGGTCAGACTCTGGCAATTCGTGTAGCAAGGCAGATTAAGTCGACTGCAGCCTCGCTGCATAAAGCCATCAAAGGCTACAATGACAGGAAATTCTCATCGGGGGACCTGCCACACACTCTGGCTTATCAGGATGTGGTCGATCCTGAAGGCCCAATCTTCAAACAAATTGAGGTATGAAATATTAACTCATTATTTACTTCACAATTTAGTTAATCAGAACAGACAAGCAATCATCCTGCCAAAAGTATGATAGGCATGCAGTGAGACATTGATGTGAAGTCGGCTCAATATCTGTAGATTTTTGTGGATCAGTGATATCATGAGATATTTGTTGTGTAGAACTGTTTTCTGTGAATTGGTTACTATTTGACCATGCCAATAAAGAAGATAATAATTCTGTTCTTGTGTAGCGCAGATCACAATAGGATATACAATTCCTATGTTGTTTCAAAGAGCTATGGAAATTTATCCTAGGCTTTGCATTGTCAAAGGTCAAGTGTCAATATTGTTTCCATATACTGAGCACTGCTTACTGGTAGCAGAAAAGATACTGTTTGCCATTTGCCTTGTGTTGTCATTTTTGTTTCTTTCGTTTTTTCTTTCTGTAGTATTTTAATATTTCTCTGTTTCATTTCATAAACTAAATTTCATTCAGGAAATTTATTTTATAATGGACTTTGATTTCTATTTTGCAGTAGGATGACAATTTTTAAGGTTGATTTTTACTTATTCATATGTTAAACACACTCCAGACCTTATAAATGCAGTTCCCAAGTGTAGAGCATTAAGTGTAGATGAAATTTAATTCTGAGGTCAATAAGCTTCATATGTTAATGTGATTTTTATCAGCAATCCTGCTAGGTATGTCTAAATGTGATATCATTTTATAAGAAGGTTCGTATTAAATTGAAGGAATGCAGTTTCAACTCAAAACAGTTATAACAACTGATTTATATTTCCAATCATATTCTACAAACCCAATGAAATCAGATTATTTCGTTTAATTCTGCACTGTTTATTGACAAGGGCTATAACAGCATTGTCATCTAGATTTTCCACTGTATTGAATACGATAAACAGTTAAAAGTTATGGGACAATGAATTCTTCCATGAAAGACTAAATCTTCAGATGTACCTGATCATGCAAGACATATCCAGTGGTGTAGTCATTTTTTTTAGCTTCAAGAATGTTTATTTATGACAGTACCGGTACCTTGCTTTAATAGAAAGTCACAGATCAATGTCAAAGCACATACATGTACTAAATAAATTAAATTTACCATCGAAGATTAAGGAAATAAATCAGGAGGTCATATTGCTATCCGTTGCCAGTATTTTATCTGTCCATTCCATCATTGGCATGTAGATTTTAGTCAGTGTATGGCATTCTTCTGCTATTCATTTTTAACATTAATATTCCCTTCTGTTTGACCCACTTGCAGGGATCTGGCCTAAGTCCCCTTCAGCGTAACGCTGTCGACCTACTGAATAAGCAGGCAAGATGTAGGGAGGAGCAGCATGTCCTGGTGCGAGAAATGCGGCAGTTCCTTAATACCATGCGCCAGCAACACCTGGCACTATCCCAATGTGTAGTTAACATGGGCAATGAGGTGTCCAAGCCACAAAAAGGCTTGAGACACCTCATCTCCATCAAGCTCATGATAATTGAGGGCCAGCATGATCGAGCTGCTGCATCATTTGTGCAGTATATTCCTGATGTGCAGAACCTTTCTGGTGCATATCAGAATTACTGCACAAATGTAGATTTTTTCCCCAGCCAAGCTGAGAATGCTGACATACATGAGAGCACATATACTGACTACAAGAATGACTTGGAGGGTGCGGATATTTCTGAGGCGGAGATATCAGAGGATGAAGACTTCACTGATGAAACTTGAATTATTTTTTGTTTTCTTTTATTGTGATCTTGATCTTGTAACCCTTAACTTAAATCTCCGTGTATAAGGCGCACTTTTTTGCCGCCGGAAACAAATTGAAAGTCGGGGGTGTGTGTTATACACAGGTACAGAATATTTTTTTTTTTAGTTTTTAGTTTCAATTTATGGCGCTATGCCTGGCAATGTCTCCCAGCTCAGTAATCGGTGTGTTGACTTACCACTCGGAAACTACAACAACACTCAAATTTGTCTGTCATCTTGGTTAGAAAGTAATCTTTCTAAAAGATCTCAATATGTAGTTTATAATAATAATTCCTCAATTTTTTTTTCTATTACACATGGTGTACCACAAGGTTCTACCCTAGGTACTCTATTGTTTTTAATTTACATTAATGATCTTACACATTCTTCTAAAAATGACATTGTTACTATTATTTGTGACAAGTTCACAAGCACAAATCGGCGCCTTCAACTGCAACTCGATGTTAAATGAAGGTCCTTCCCCGCGTGGGTTTTCTTTTTTTTCTTTTCTTTTTTTTTTCCTCCCGAAATAGGGGTGCGCCTTATACACAGGTGCGTCTTATACGCGGAGATTTACGGTACTTTGATTTGGATTTTGCTATTTGGTGTGATTTCTTTTGGTTTTTTTGTTGTTGAGATACATTAACAATAATTTTTTGTTTTAAGCATATTGATAGCCAATTAGCCATTTATACACAGAAATTTCGAACTGGTAATAACTCTAGAAATATTGAGCATGAAATAAAAGGGCTGAATAGGCTTTTTTTCCATTTCCAATTCCATGCCACTACTATTTGAGATGAATTTTTTGTGTAGTGTAGGTTTTTTATGACCAAATGACATTAAAACGCAAAGCTGTAGAGGTTTATAAAAAGTTTTCAAAAGTGTAAGTTTGCACAACCTTTAGGTTACATTTTCTTGGATTAGAAAATGTAAACGTAATAGCTTTACATCATGTTTTTGATTTCAGAGTGTGATTGTAACTTTTTAGTAATACTTGAATTTACTTGTGGCATCTTAACATTCTAGACCATTCAAAAATTTAGTGTAGTAAAACATCCATGTCCATTCTTAGTCATGTTCATCGCTGTTACAAAGAGTCCATTTTCTCTTCAACTGTCTAGCAAAGTACTACAAAATTTACCGTATATGACCCAGATACCGGTAGTCTAATGTTGAAGATTTTCTAAATGAAATATAAATTTCTGACTCTTTACTTTGTTTAAAATGGTTTAAAATAACTAGAAAAATAAGTCTGAATGTCATTTCTGTTATTCTGGAATTGATGTAATAATTGTTATGTGTACAGCCAATGCCTTGGTAAAACTGACAGGGTGGCGATCTTTCATTCTTAGTAGAAGTTTGACTAGCTATCGATCAAAATATACGTTCTAGGGCAGCACCATTTCTTACCTGAACGTTACAGTAGCCATCACACATAGCCCTACTTTCTGAATTTAAACTTTGATAGCTACGTTTAGATAGAATATGGAGTGTTGAACTATGCAAAACTGTAATACTTCAACTTATATTTGTTCAAATGTAGTCCTGATTTTGTTCTTCATCTCAATCCTATATCTTTAACACAAAACTGCCAAAATCAGAATGAATTTTATTTCCATCAAAACAAGACTTGCTACATGATCAAAAATTTGATATGAGAATGTATACTGTTTTGGTTGGGAATAATACTGTTAATGATGCATATTTGGTGATAATACTTTTTGGATTCAATTCACCTAGATTCAGATTAGGTTTTATTCAATCTCGTCAAAATCCATAAATCAATCCTTGTCCTCTTGATTGGGCCCCCATGCTTTACCCTTGAAAATGTACACTGGTAAGCAACTTGCTCTTCATTCTAATACCTACAGGTTCATGTCTGAACTGAATCCTGAGGAATCTCAGAATGAGGCCTAGTTGGCCTACTCATTGTGCTCTGGTACACGCGTCCTTTAGGATTCAACTCGATTCAAATAAGGTTTTAGTCAATCTCGTCAAAATCCATAAATCTATCCTTGTCCTCCAGATTGGGCCCCCTTAGGACACATTCTCTCCTGGTCCAGCTGCTTTTATCGACCTCTGCGGACTGAACCAGAACTTTCACAAGTCTGAGGTGAACCTTGTACTGCTATGCAATGGGTTAACCAACATTTTAACAATCATATTTTCTGAAGTGTCAATTCTCTGAAAATTTTGATTTCTTACAACCGCTTGACATGTAGGTATATAATCACATCTGCAAACATTTTACTTGCACTAGAGTGCCTAGGTATACATAAGAGCCTCCTCATAGCATCATAATAGGCTACTGTGAGCTTCTTTATACTGCTCATTTTATACCTAATCCAAAGATGTGCAGTATATAGCGGTGTATAATAAGCCTGAAACAATTCAACCTTAAATTTACGAGAGCAGATATGAACCTTTCTGCACAATGTGTTACCCTGTGCATAAAGTTTACGTCACTGTCTATAAATATCTCTATCATCACACAGGTCCTCAGTAAAATAATGACCGAGGTACTTAGCCTCTATACATCATCAAGTTTAGTACCATACAAATAAAAATCTGGAAATACAAACTTACAATGTTCTTTACAACTCACAATCATAACGTTACTCTTTTTCGCATTATATTTAACATCATTGTCTATACCAAACTGTGAACAAACATTTAGCAAGCTCTGTGAACCTGCAGTTTATGGACTAAAAATAACAAGATCATCAGCCTACATTAAATGATTCACTTTGGTTTACTTTTTTTTTTTTTTTTGTCTTTTCTTTTTATCCCCCTTTTTTTTTGGGGGGGGGGATAATTTTCTTTTGTTTTGTAACGTGTGGATTTTTTTCTTTTTCTGATGCACTTATTTGATTGTTGATTTAAATCAGAATATTTCTGTACACAGAATATTAACGTGAAGAGTTGGATAGTAGTTGAAATGCATCGGTTCCTATTCAGATACCAATCTTACATGTACATACCTTTATGTCCTTGGTGCTGTTCAAATGAAGTTTTAAAATTAATGTGAAGTCCTTCCAAAAGTGAAGAAGAAAAAAAAAATGCTCCACATAGGGCAGATTTTTGTTTTAATGGATATATCATAAGTAAAGCATAATTTTTTAAAGCTTTGATTATATTGGTTGTATATTTTTCCATTTGAACATCTTTTAAATTCAGCTTCGACATCAATATTGCTGCAAATCAAGGTTCCTGGATTAAAATATTGGCCTTAATAAAAGTACCGGTATTTTACTGTGATACATTTTTTCATCACTTTTTTAGCATGTCGCTCCCTCTTTTTTTCTTCTTTTTCTTTCTTTCATTCTTTTTCTTTCTTTCATTATAATAATTGATAGAACATTATACATGTTTTTACACTGTGTTTTTGTTTCCATAATGGCCAAAAGAATAATACTTTATTATTACGTGAATATTTTGTATATATAAGTCAAATATCCTTTCATTGTTATCCCCTCGCCGACAAAGTCAGAGGGTTTTTTTTTTAACACTGCCGTCCGTCGTTCCTGCGTGCGTTTGTAACAAATTTGTATTCCATTCAATAACTTATGTAAAGTTTGATGAGTTTTAATGAAATTTGATATGAAGGTACATGATATCAAAACACATCCAAAGTTTGATTTCGGAGTATGTAGGTCAAAGGTCAGAGCTCATTAAATATGCGAAAAATGGTTTCCATTCGATAACTTGAGTAATGTTTGACAAATTTTAATAAAATTTGATATGAGGGTACATGGTATCAAAATACATGTACAGCCTAAGTATGATTTTTGAGTGTGTAGGTCAAAGGTAATAGGTCATAGCACATTAAGTATGCAAAAACACCTAATTATATATGTGAAAATGTGGTTCATTTCCTTGCCTAGTACCACTTTTAGGCACATACATGTATTTGTTTTAAATTAACTAAAATTTCAAGCTTGATCACCGACACATTTGTATGTAAATTAAAAAGAGTTACTTGTTGAAAAACATAGATATCCTTCTAATTTGGTTCATTTGCTATCAATCTGTTCATTAGGTACATGTCAAGTCTGAAAGGAAATAACTATTTGCTTGTTCTATTAGGTGTTGATGTGGAGTGTTTAAGTGTGAGTGTGCAGTGGTAGAGTGTAAGTGTAGGTTCGTGTCTCTGTGTTGAGTGGAATGGGAATAAAGATTACAGGAGAACAAAATGTCCGAGAGAGAGAAAAGAATGCATTGGGGAGCTCTATGAATTTACAATTATTTTTCTATTTTAATTAAAATAACATTAATTATCTTCACATTTTTAACAGAAATAACAATGTGATAAATACTTTTTCCCCCTTTCTTTTGCTATCACAACCCTTAGCACCACAACTTTAATTACATGAAAACAATAACCATGTGAGAACATTGATGACGTAAATAAAGGGGTATTAGGCTTAGCATTCGAAATCAATGAATTAGGAAATAAACGGGTTTGGCCATAGTGGCTTATTGGAAAAAAGTGGGGAGAGAAGTGATGTTTGAAAGTGTTATACAATTTGGAACACCAACATTTCTAGATTTAAAAGAAAATGTTATAATAAGTTTAGAAATAAAGAAAAGTTTCAAGAAAAAATGCGAATGAAAGAGAAAATTTAAACGAAGAAAAGTTCCCCCAGGTCTCTGAGTAAAAATTATAAATACTGTAAAAAGCATGCTTGACCAAAAAAAAGCGTATAAACGTTTTTTTTTTTAAATATAGATTTGACGCGGACCGCGCGGTGTCGCATTAAAGGTAATACACTGTTTTGGTATGGGGTCTTGAATTTGGTTAAATTGATATATTGGAAGCATATGCGATTTAACAATGTGCAATGGTCGATGTCACGGTTGAAATGAGTCTAAAGTGATGAATTTGTAAATAAAATCTTAATGTTCTATAGCGCCCTCTCAAGACTAATATAACTTTAGCTTCAAAACAATGTTTCTTGACTGCAATCGACCGATTTGCTATTACAAATTTCGAAATTAGGCCTACTATATCAGAGCTGTATATTATGAGATTGTAGTGTTCGTAGCTACCATGGAATGGCCTTAGGAGCTAGTTACAATATTTGAAATGTACTCGGAGGAACGAGAATTTTGTTATTATTCAATATCTCGAAAGCACAAGTGTTTTAGGGGCTCATTTTTATCGTAGTGCCTGTAATACATCCACAGGGGCATCCAAATATAGCAACATTTTAAAGAATTTCCCTAAAACTTTGCACTACCTTTAAGGTGTTCAAAAAGGTCCATTTTAGGCCATATTCAGGAAAAGGGGCACTTTTTAAACATGATTCAAAATCCTGCTGGTCTTTAGATATTCAGTTATAGATCAAGATGGATTTCCACGATTATCGACCCAGACCTACCAAGTCTGGCGCCTATAGCTGGTCCCTTATATTTTGTTTTGCATAGTACAATAGTAACTGTGTCATTCGTGTTCTTTTTGTTAACACATGTACTTTACAAAAATAGATCACATTTGAAATGTGTTTTTTTTTTATTCATTAAAAGGACTTATGATGTCTGCGCATTAAACTCATTTGGAAGTGTACATGTTGATGTAATTGCTTATTTTCATTGTGAATTTTACATTAGAAGCGCAATTTTATTTTGTTTACATTGTAACCACATTAAATGGTAATCCATATTGCCCTTCAAAATGCTCAAGGGGCTACAGTAATTATTTTAGAATACTTGAGTACACTTTTTTTAAATACCCGTCAATGGTGTGAATTCTTGAGGGAAAAAAAAACGTCTTCATAAGAAATCCTCGTTTAGGGGGTGTCTGGAAAACCTGTGGTCATGACTGAGACAGCCGGTGAAAATTTAAGAAAGACAAAAAGAAATGAATGAAAGGTTAGAGAAAAAGAGAAAGAGACAGAAAATTATTCAGAGAAAATGAAAAAAGAAAAGAAAGGGGGACACTGATTCTTAAATTTGGGTGGTTAATAATAGGCCATTAACATCTTTCGTGGATCCAATAATCTAAACGTTAATCAATTGCATTGCCCCCATACGTCTAACAGAATAAAAAATATTATCGAGGAGCCTATCCCAGAATACAATCAAGGGTCTCCTAACCGTAATGGACCAATGTGGCGTTGTCATTCCTAGATTTTTCATATCCTTTAATAATTGGAAACTTTAAGTTGGAGGCAAAATGATGAAAACCTTCCATCCTGCATATACATATCGGCCCATATTGCCGGATCATGCATGATCCCTTTCTCAAATTGATACAGATTTAACGCTCGTTTATGTAAAACACTCAACGCTAGTGACCTTTTCCAAATTCACGCCCTTTCGAATAATATCAAAGATGAAAACTATTATCTAACTCTTTTACGTTGTTATTCGTATTGTAACTTGTAAGTTTTGGATGCTCTCCGACTATGAAGTCAATACATGGAAATATGACAAAAATATTAGACTTTTTTTCTAATGGCTCTGTTAATGTATGCCTCACTTCAACTTAAATCCGAATTATTTACTCATTTGTCCACATGCAATTATGTAGGTAAACAGTAAACCAAAGCGTGTGCATTTTAATTTAAAAGCAAACGCAAGCACACAAAAACAGTCAAACATGATTAAACAAAATTAGAAAAAAGATAAGAAAAGAACGAAACAGTAAGGGCCCTTGATCTTTTTGTTTAATTTTATTATCTGACCACGGATTTTTTTTTCTTCTCTGGATTTACCCGTTAACTTCTATATGGCCGCATTTATTGTGCCTAGCGGGGGGGGGGGGGGTATTCAATATATCTGACATATTAGCTGCTAATACTATACAATTTCAGATCATGACATTGTGTTCATGGAAACAAAACGTCAAGGCAGGAACTCACATACCCTGGTCAAGGTAATCTATGAATCGGAGAGTTGATTCTTATTCTCATGAATATTAACAAAGTGCGAAGCCCGCCATCTAGCGTTCTTCATGAAAGAGCATATCTACGCTGATATAGAGAGCAGAGTCTTAATATCCAGACTTTAGTTTCGAAACATTCAATGCTGATGGCTCAGAATGATAAAACAATCTATCCAACGTGCAAAATTACTAGACTTGTCCAAATAAAAATATATATTCGGTAATACACTAAATAGAGTATTACTGTAAATCATAGTAATATATATTAAAACATAATTGATATTGTGGGAACCGGCTGATATGTAAACTATTTATTAAAAACTTTTGACAAGTAAACGGCACGCACACACTGGGCATGCGCGTGCCTTCAACGAAAGCGCAGCTAGCTAGCTAAACGTACGCCGGACGTACAAAAACCGAGAAACAATTAGAACACAATATCAATAATTGCATGTTTATCTCAGCTAGCTACGGCAATGCTCATTAACGACATAAGCAATCCACCTTGGGTATACACCTATACACTTAGATACAATAAGAAGAAAAAATATGGTTGCATTAAATCTACCACTATAGATCTAACAGTTAGACCTATAACATTTAACACAATGTCAGAAAAATTCATCATGAGATTAAACGCAGGACTCGCCCGGGACCCGCCCCCTTAAAACCAAAAGAAAGAAATGAAATAGAGATAAGAAAGGAAAGAATAACAGAAAGAGAAAATGGAGAGCAGCTTGTAGCACAAGGAACGGAAAGGTGAACTGAGTAAAAAAAACATCAGATCTAGGCTTCTTTTTTCTTTTTTCTTTTTTATCCCATGACGAATTTGTCTGACATTGTGTTAAATGAATCGTACGTTAATGTATTTAGTTCAGTATCAGATTTTCTTTCCTCTTGTTTGCGTTTAATTAATTTAATTTCTGCAATAATTTGTCCTTCTTTATCTCCACTAAAAAATAAAATATATTATATTAATGATTGGTTACTTCCTCTGATTTAGATCTAGTTACATTATCTATAGTCCAATGTGAACTTCCTTCCATCCCATATCTTTAATAATGATTGGAAGATCAAGTAGGCCTACATGTCACCACACATATATAGCCCCCCCCCCCCCCCACGGCCCACAAGAAGGGGGGGGGGGCGGATGCCGAGAAGAAAGTTCTGTTACACTGTATATAGTACCATTTATTGCATTTTGTCATCCGTGTTCCAATTAATCACAGTATCACAGATACAAAAAGTAGTAATACCCCAAAATGCTTAAAGTCACTATAAAGAAGAAAAAAAAACCGAAATGATTGAGAATTAATAGTGGACCCTATATAGGCTATGTACAGTCTAGGCCTAGAAGTCTATAGGCTAGCTATACATTTCCCTTGCTTGCCGTAATATAGGTAGGCATCCACTTTCTTTGACCACAGAGCTACTAGAACTTATAAGTTAAAATAATAGTGGGCCTTTTCGAGGAACAGGCTTAACTGACATCGAGAGTAAATAAACTGCAAAAACTTAATCGCATCTTCAGCCTCCAGAACAAACTAACGAAACGGAAACATGCAACGTGTTACGTGTATGCCTTAATGTGTCAGGAGGAGAGAGGAGGGAGGAGGAGGCTATGTCAGAGCAGAGGTAGTATTATAGCCGGTTTAAGCTGGTGTCAATCACGCACTGTTCTCATGTGTCCGTTCTTGAGTGGGCCTGTTGGAATTGCCTGTTATGCCCTCTTCTATCTCTGGTCGTTTTAGCTAGGTTGGGTGTAGTCTTAATAGTCAACGTCCAGCTGCCCGTACGTCGTTTTGTGGAGACAGGGGAGACGTTTTTCTTTGAGCCTTTCTTGCAAAGATGGCCAGTCTAGTTAGAAAGCGACTAAATAGTAAAGGCCTACAGTTTCACGCCATGGAGAACATTCCGTCAACGTCGTCTTCAGCACACGAGGCCGACGCAACTTCAGAGTTAGACATCGACAGAGTTGATGCTACGCCCATCGGTACCGGTGCCAGGGAGCCTGACACTGGCGGCTCGTCATCTGCTGCGAACGGCACTCTTGATTCGACTAATACGAGGTACGTAGGCCTTCCTAATACTAATAACTAATAAGAGTGGTGAAGTGTGACGTCATCAAAAAAATTATTTAAAAAATCAATCAATTTTTGCAATTTCTAAATTTTGAGTCCATTTTCCAAAACTTTTGGAAAATGAATACAAAATTTAGAAATTGCAAAAATTGGCAAAAGAGCATCAAATTCAAAATATAATGTCCAAATGTCGAAAACAAATTGAATAGGTTAGGTATAGGGTGAGTTATGTCCATCTGATGGGAGTCAATTATCGCTCTGGACCAGAGCGATATTGAGTTCCCATACTAGGTCTGCTCTGGTTCATGACATTTATTAAACGTTATGGGGATACATTTTCTCTAGGGAGTACCTCGATGGACTGTGGAATAAAGGCATGACAAATTCAAAGAAGGGTGAGGCCAAACAACTTATGATGGAAGCTGTAGCTGTGACCAAGCTGAAGTACAGTCAAATAAAGGTAAGTTGTGTTATTTCTTGTATGTCAACTAATTGAAGGGGACAAATATTGCATGTTCATTTTCTCAAATTTTAAGACATGGATAAAACATGAAATTTTTCTCTAGAAATATGTATTTTCCTGTTTATGTACACATGTATGTCAATTTGGTAAGAAACTCCTGACACTAAAACAATTTTTTTCAATTCAATTTGAATTTAATTTGAATTTAATTTGTTTTAAATGTCAGTTACATCTTAAATAGTGAAAATGTATCAATAACTTTTTTCAAATCAAGATAGACATTGCTAAAATAATACTCCCTTAAAGCTTAAAGGTAGGCATTACTACTGCAGCTAGAAGGGATTAGACCACACAGCGAGCCATCGAGGTCACTGTGACAGGTGGCTATCTCATTAACTCAGCTCTCATTTAACATAAGAAAAAGAGGATCATGGGGGACCAACAGGCACCGATTTGGGAAGTTTTCTATATAGAGGGAGCAAGTAGCTACAAGTAGGACAGTGTGCCTTTAATATTAACATGTAATTGTATAGTACCAGAAAAAATGACAGGAACAGCTAGGTCACTCTAATTTTCAGCAAAAACAGACTATTTATTAGGAGTTAATGAATATTTGAAGGTGCAATCCACCAAACACATAATTATGAAATCAAATCTGTCCCTTCCCATTTGGCAATCTTAGAGGGAAAATTGGAAATGTATATTATCAATATAAAGAGAACAATGAGTGGATAGTGTGGCAATGACGTATTATAAGTAGTGTTTTCTGTTGGTTATTCTAAAATGTATTGTGATGTAAAAGGAGCTCTGTCCTGTGGAACAATATTTATATACAATTCCATACTACATGACTGTATGTGATGTACAACAAAAGAAAGTGTTTGCTTAAAAATGTTATGCTTGTCAACATAGCCTCTTGTGGTAGGGAAACCAAAATGACACACAACATTTAAGAGACATAAACCAAGGAAGATGGAGGAAGGGGAAGAGGAGGAGGAGGAGGAGGAGGAAAAAGAGGAAGAAGAAGAAGAAGAAGAAGAAGAAGAAGAAGAAGAAGAAGGAGGAGGAGGAGGAGAAGAAGGGGAAGAAGAGAGAGAGAGAGAGAGAGAATTTGGCGTTTTCTGTGTACTTGGAAAAATGCTGGGCCATATACGTACACAACTGAACTGAAGGGACAATAAACCCATTAATGAAAGCACTTTGAAGTAAAACTCAGATAGGTCTGTTTGAAGGAAAAGTTATTCTAAAACATACATTTGTAACAAGTCTGTTGGGATTAGCCTGATGTGAATAAGGAAGCTTTGATAAGATAAACAGATGATTCATTGTGGTTATCAGAAAGTGCTCAAAGATTTTAATTTATGTTCCAAATCAAAGATCCTCAATCTCCTTCAAGCTTGTTTTAGACATATACATGCATCTAAAAAGGTAAAACTCTATTTCCAGAATGAATAAGACTATTGAGTTTATAAAAGATACTTTTTAACAAGCAAATGTAAAAAACAAAGATTATCTGGTTAAACTAATTATGTACTCATATAGCAGCCAGACAAAACTAAGAAAAATCAGCAATATTGATAGATTAAAGGGTTTCCCAAATGTATTCATAACTGTTGGTTTTGAATCAAAGGTTACCTAGGTGTTATACTCTGCATTTTAAATAGTAATAATTTTTCTTTTTAACAATTGCTAATATTCTTTTCAATCATTTGCATTTTTGGATGAGTTGTCCTTGATGTACATGTAAAAAAAAAAATGATTCAAATAAAATGATGCTAAAGGTGAATTCATATATCATGCCTGTTACATTTTGTGGAATTACAAAAGTTTATACCTGTAGATTATACCTGTTTATTCTTATATGGGCCTACAATTCTGCAAGTGTAATCCATCTTACAATTTATGAAAATTAGTCTTTAAAGATACTCCTGTTTGCAGCTAACATCAAATTCTTTAAAACTTTTGCAGGAAGTATGAATATGTCATGTACATGTATGTCCTATCTGTGAAATGTCAACATTAGCATCGCCTTAGTATTCAAATTATGCAAAGAAACCTGTTTAAACCTTCTAGACTTCACTGTCAGTGTCAGACACTCACTGACTGACATATTTATTTTTCTTTGAAGACATTTTCAAATCCTTTAATTTTTAGGGAAGTTCTAAATTGGTATTATCTTTCAAATGCCGTTGAAATTTAACCATTTTGTTTTTTGTAGCCTCTGTTTGCTAGGCTAAGGAGTGATGTAGTGACATTTGACCTCTGTTTTGTTTTACTGCCAGCCTCATCAAGGGTTATCTTTGGGTAACCAATTCCCTGGATTTGCACATGGCCACTTTCAACTGTACCACCCATTAACTTTTGTGTTAGTGCGTACCATGTGCAGCTCACTGTGGTAACATGTATGCAGCCATGCACTGTACTGGCACTGATTTTTTGTTTACATAATTGACTCCTGTGCTGTGTTGTGATGTTTTGATGCTGTATATTCACTAGCCTAGCCACTGATTATTTCCGTCATCTTGATCACCATATTCTTGGAATTGGGAAAGCGTTACCATGCCTCCTGCAAAAAATACCCCTGCAGAGATTGCTCGCCATGTTATAAGCGAGCTTGGAAACGGTGATTTGTTGGCAAATATCGTGGAAAAGGCAGTGATAAAAGCAGTCACAGAGGCGGTCGCTGGCCTAGTCACCCGTCTCGAGGAGCAGGAGGGGAGAGTTCTGGAGCTAGAGGGGCAGGTTCGGGCTCATGCAGAGGAAATCAAACGCCTCACGAAATCTGAGGAAAGCTGTAGGGATGCTGTTTCCCGTCTCGAGCGTAAGGCTGATATCCAGGAGCAGCACTCCCGGCGGAACAACCTCCGTATCCATGGCATTAAGGAGCGCCCACAGGAGTCTACGGATGATGCCATCTGTCGGTTGGCCGATCAGCTGGGTTTCGCGATTACTCCAGCTGACATTGACCGCTCCTACCACACATCACCTGGAGGCGGCAACGGTGCAGCAGTGGACCGGTCAAAGGATCGGCCCATAGTTGTACAGTTCGGCGCCTACCGCACAAAAGTCAAGTTTTCTCAAGCCCGTTCCAAGCTCAAGGGGACGGGTATATATATAAATGAGGATCTGATTGCAACAAATCAGAAACTTTTTCACAAGGTGCGTCACTCGGAGAAAGTCTTGAGGGCGTGGAGCATCGATGGCCGCATATTTGCTGGCATCAAGGACTCACATGGTGGTTTCATCAAGAAACTAATTACATGTGAGGCAGATATTGCCAAACTGTGATCGATAAATCTTATTCTACTTTGCTCTGTCTTTTACGCATTTCTCTTTTCTCTCCATCTGATCCAACATTGTTCCATACCGCATTTCTCATGGCAAATTATGGCTGGCAGTAAACATCTTCCAGTGTTCTACTGCTTGTTTTCATTTATGTTTATCTTTTCCACTCTCTATCCCTCTTCCGCTGTTTTTCTTTCTCTTTCCAATTTTTCTCTCACCTTTTCCATGTTTTATCCTGTTCTTCCTATGCCTATAATGCATATTTTTGAGTATACTCAACCGTTTTTGTTGTACATATTTATGTCCTTTTCTTTTGCACTTAGTAGGCTGCCTTTCTATGTCAATCACTGTCAATTATATTGCACTCTATCCATGTATGAATCTTTAAATGATGATCACAAATGATGATAATATACGCAACTATTTTGAATCTAGCGCAGACTCTTTAGAGTATGATCTTGGTGAAGGCAATGACGCTGTCATGAGTCACTGTAGTTATTGTACAGAAAGCCAATTCTCTCAAAAGATAGGTAATTCTGGTGATAACGAGCTTTCTTTTCTTCATTTTAATGTTCGTAGTATGCAAGCAAACTTTGGTAAATTAAATGTATTTTTGCGGAACATGTGCTACAGTTCTATGGTTATAGGAATCTCTGAAACTTGGTTATCTAGTGAAATTGAAGGAAATGTGTTTTCTCTTCCAGGAAGTAATATAATTATGAATAATCGACAAGATAGGAGGGGAGGAGGTGTCGCATTGTATGTCCCCACGCAGTTGAATTACCGAGTTTTAAATGAAGTTAATGTAATGAATGATTTAATGGAAAGTGTCTTTGTAGAATTGTTTTTTCCGGGCAGACGAAATGTTATAATTGGGGTCGTTTATAGACCACCACAAGGTAATGTGAATTTGTTTATAAATGAAATGCAAACTGTGTTATCAAATTCAATATTTTTACATAAAACAGTCTTTGTCATGGGTGATTATAATGTTAATCTTCTTCAGCACGATGTGAATGCACACATTTGTGACTTCTTAAACATGTTTATATCTTTCTCTTTATTGCCCTTAATTACTAAACCTACCAGAGTTACAGACACTTCTTCTACTCTCATTGATAACATTTTTAGTAATGTACGACCTTTACCAGATGCGGGTATTATAATTTCAGATTTGTCTGACCACTTTCCAGTATATGCGAGGATGTCTTTTGGTAGGAATATCCGTAATATCTCTAGTAATAGATATGTTCGAAAAAGTAATCCTACCAGTATTGCTAGATTTAGAGATGAGTTATTAGCAAGTGATTGGAGAGAAGTATTACGTGATTGTGATGTTGATAGCTCATATGATAAATTCTTAAATACATTCTTTTTGCTGTATGATAAAAATTTACCTTTACGTAAATGTAATAGTAGAAATCGTAGAACAACCCCTCGATTGCCATGGATTACTAATTCTATATTGAGGTCAATAAACAGGAAAAATAAGTTGTACTATAAGTATAAGATTAGTAAATCTCAGTCTTCTCATAGGAAATATACTCTTTATCGGAATACTCTTACTTCAATCCTACGTGCTGCTAAGAAGCAGTATTACTGTGCTCAATTTCAGGCGACTCATAATGATATAAAAGGGACATGGAAAGTGATTAGGAAGGTTTTTAAGCCAAAGCAGAAAGCGTCTGATGTAAGTAAATTAAACATTGATGGGAATGTAGTTGATGATCCAGAAGTTATTGTAGATAAATTCAATGAATATTTTTGTAATATTGGCCAGAATTTGTCGCGTGTCATTCCAGAGTCTCAAAAAACATTTCAATCTTTTTTAGAAAACCCTAATCATAATAGTTTATTTTTATTGCCAACGACTGTAGAAGAATTATTTGATATTGTACATTCTTTAAAGAATAAGAAAAGTCCAGGTTGTGACTATATAACAAATGAGTTGATAAAAAATGTAATTATTGGTATTGTAGAACCCCTCGTACATATTTTTAATCTATCAATGACCACTGGTGTTGTACCCATGAAAATGAAGATTGCAAAGGTTGTACCCATTTTTAAAAAGGGTGATGCCCTTATCTTGAATAACTATCGCCCTATTTCTTTGTTGAATTCCTTTTCTAAAATTCTTGAGAAGCTAATGTATACTCGGACGATAACATTTTTGATGAATGCTAACATTTTGTCAAATTTTCAGTTTGGTTTCCGTGAAAAACACACTACAACTCATGCTATTCTACATTTGGTGGATAAGATATCCAGTGCCTTAGAAGCACGCATGCATACAGTTGGTGTCTTCTTAGACTACTCTAAAGCGTTTGATACTGTAAATCATTATATTTTAATAGATAAACTGTGTCATTATGGTGTAAGGGGAATAGCATTAGATTGGTTTAGAAGCTACTTAACAAATAGGAAACAGTTTGTTTCTTTAAATGGAATTGATTCAGATATGCGGGACGTCACTTGTGGGGTCCCACAGGGATCCCTTCTAGGCCCGCTTTTGTTTATTGTGTATATTAACGATTTTCAACTTTCCGCAAAGATGTTATCATTCATTTTATTTGCAGATGACTCGAGTGTATTTTTCTCTCACAGAAATCCACAAACTCTTTTGCAGACTGTAAACTCCGAGTTGACTAATGCGACTTTGTGGATTCAAGCAAACAAGTTGTCTCTAAATCTAAAAAAAACTAATTATATGCTCTTTAGTAATTCCCTGAGTATATTGCCTGGCAATGTAATGTTTAATGGTGTTGAGATTGAAAGGGTATCTACATTTAAATTTCTTGGCTTGCATATTGATGAACATTTAAATTGGAAGTACCATATTAGTAAACTTTGTAAATTATTGTCAAGAAATACTGGTGTAATTTATAAATTGAAATCTGTGTTCCCACTGAATATTTTACATATGTTGTACGCAACTTTGATTTTGCCATATTTGCACTATGGTGTGCTAGCTTGGGGCAACTCATTCAAATCTCAAATGGATAAATTACTACTGGTACAGAAAAGAGTAATACGAATTGTTTGTAATACTCACTATCTTGCGCATACAGATGTTCTTTTTTTTAATAGTGGTGTTTTGAAAGTTGAAGATATTTATCATGTACAACTAGGAGCTCTAATGTATGAATTGAATGCAGGTCTACTGCCAGTAGCCTTGGCTGGAATATTTAAGAAAAATAACCAAGTTCACAGTTATTCCACACGACAGGCGCAAGCATATCACTTACCTCTTGTTAGAACGCAATTTGCCCTTACTACTTTGGGGTCCACTGGACCTAGGTTTTGGAATTCCCTTGAACCAAGAATAGCGCAATCGGTCAGTATTTATGTATTTAAGCGCAAACTGAAGTTACTGTATTTGAGTCGATATCGTCTAGATTTATAGTTGTGATCAATATTTAAGAAAACTATTTGCTATATAGGTCAGCATTATTCTACTCCCGTTTCTCACATCTATTCATCTGTCTGTCTTGTTTAGTTTTTGTCTGTGTTTCAGTCCTGTTGCTCGTAGTATATTCCTGTTCCTGTTGTTTATAGCCATTATTTAGTAGTCAGTAGATTTTATTGTACTTATTTATGTTTAATATTTTCTCAGTTGTTTAGTTAGTTTAGTTTTGTAAGCATTTAAATGTACGCAATTTTATTTTTTATTTTGACGAGTTTGTTCTTTTAGGACATACTCTTAAACTACTCATGAGGGACCTTAAATCCACAAGCCTTGCTTTCAACCAAGGTCACCTCATCTTTCTATTGTAACGCCATATTCTGTTCACTCCTTTATATTCATGTCATATTTATAATGTGTGTTATGAAAGAAAGATAAATAAACTTGAAACTTGAAACTTGAAACATACACTGTAGAACCTTTAATATAATTGTGCATGGAGGCTGGTAAATAAATTGGTTATTAAATCAAATTATTGAAAGATTATGCTTATTTGTAAAGGGTAAAGTTCAGTTCTATCAGGAAAATTGAAATTTATTTAACTTGTTGAAGTTTCTTCAAATGTTATTTTCTCTTTAAGATATAGTATAAACAGCTTTAATATATACTACAATTAAATTTAGTCTGCGGGACATATAATTTAATTCTGTTGAGACCAACAGATTATATATAGGTGAAAGAAATATGTGCCAAATTTCTATCAATTCTGTGAGAAGTGTAACATATGAAATGGTATAACTGATTGGAGTTAGCAATGAACACTGTGAGAACTATTTTCAACATTACCCAAACTGGAATATTTTAGTTTACAAGGTAGAATTTCCATGGTACTTAATTCCATGTTATGGTCAAACAAAGACAAGTGACCATCACATTCCAACTGTCACATTCCATGTGTGGTGTATATTGGATGGCAGTAATTTATAGCTAATCACACCATGCCATGAGCTACGACACATTTAGGGTGCGTTCAAGCAATTTTTTCAAAGCTAGAATAGGCATGTCTGCACTATCTCGAGATTGCCAAATATCCAGCTATTTGAATTATCCCGATCGCAATAGTTTGCGACCGTCTTCATTAGACCGAAGTACGGAGTCAAATATCCCGATCCCATCATGCACAACGATTTCCGGTTTTCCTCGCACAGTATGCGATCTATAACGCTCAGCGCACTGACCTTGAGCTCAGCGCCGCGCTAGTACAACTAGTAAACACGGAAAACCGCAAACTAGACCGAGATATCTTGAGATATTATCCCGACCAACTATCCAGCTAATTTGCTACTTCGGTCTAATGAAGACGCAAATAAGCTGGATAGTTTGCGATCGGGATAATTCAAATAGCTGGATATTTGGCAATAGTGCAGACACGCCTAATGAGTAGAATCACAAACATGAATCACAATTCAAAACACCTTACTGCAGGAGAGCGTTCATTCAATTTTTCATTGACGCTTATTCTAGTTTTTTTTCTCTACAAATAGTACAATTATGGTATTTCAGATCGCCGAGTTCATAATCTTAATGAAGAAAAAGTGATAGAATTATATAAACAAGGAATAACATAATGAAAGACAGAAAGAGAAAGTGATAGAAAGATTAAAACAAAGAATAACATAAGAGAAAGTGATAGAATGATTAAATCAAAGAATAACATAAGAGAAAGTGATACAAGGAAGAAACAATATTTTGTTCCTCCATATTTGTATTATTATGTATCCTTTGAGGGTAGTCATACTAGCTTTGCTTACTTTGTCAACCCACCTGTTTGATGTTTTCGATTAGTTACAGCCAGCCTTACTTTATTCTACATATGTTCTTTTGTCATGTGTAAATTTGCAATGTTTATTTGTTATATATTTGTAAAAATGCTAAAAAAAAGAAAATTAAACATAAATAAATAAATTAAATAAAATCAAATGATAACCTAAGAGAAAGTGATAAAATGATTAAAACATAAATTAACATAAGGAAAGACAGAAATAGAAGGTGGTAGAAAGAAGAAACAAAGAGTAACATAAAAGAAAGTGTAGAAGGAAGAAACATTGAATAACATAAGGAAAGAGAAAGTGATAGAATCATTAAAACAAAGATAAAATAACAGAAAGACAGAAAAGAGAAGGTGGTAAAAGGAAGAAACAAAGGATAACATAACAAATGAGAGACAGAAAGAGAAAGTGATAGAGTAATTAAAACAAAACATTACATAAGAGAAGGTGATAGAAGGAAGAAACAAAGAATAACATAAGGAAAGACAGAAAGAGAAAGTGATAGAATAATTAAAACAAAGAATAACATAAGACAAGATGAAGAAGGAAGAAACAAAGAATAACATAAGGAAAGACAGAAAGAAAAGGTGGTAGAATGATTAAAACAACGAATACAATAAGAGAAAGACAGAAAGAATAGGTGGTAAAAGGACAAAACAAAGGATAACATAAAGAATGAGAGACAGAAAGAGAAAATGATAGAGTAATTAAAACAAAACATTACATAACAGAAGGTGATAGAATGATTAAAACAAAGAATAACATTAGAAAAGACAGAAAGAGAAAGTGATAGAATGATTATAACAAAGAATAACCTAAGAGAAAATGATAGAATGATTAAAACAAAGAATAACATAAGGAAAGACAGAAAGAGAAAGTGACAGAAGGAAGAAACAAAGAATAACATAAGGAAAGACAGAAAGAGAAGGTGATAGAAAGAAAAACAAAGAAAAACATAAGAGAAAGTGGTAGAATGATTATAACTAAGAACATGAGAGAAAGTGATAGAATGATTAAAATAAAGAATGACATAAGGAATGACAGAAAGAGAAAGTGATAGAAAGAAGAAACAAAGAATAACATAAGAGAAAGTGATTGAATGATTAAACAAAGAATAACATAAGAGAAGGTGATAGCAGGAAGAAACAAAGAATAACATAAGGAAAGACAGTAAGAAAAACAATGAAGAATAGATAATGGAAAGATAGAAGAGAAGATGAAAGATGAAAAAACAAAGATTAAAGATAAACTTTAGTACTGGTAATGCGATTGCATTGTGAAAGAAATGGTGTTGAAAGGATCAGAAACAGTTGATCATGTAGCATCTAAGTATTGGTGTGCACTGCAAGGTTCAGGAGTCATCAAAATCATAATAAATTTGACAGAGTCTTGGTAAAGTAACACAGAAAGCTATATATGGAACAATACACATGGTGTCGGGGCTAGTACCACCTTGATTTCCTCTTCTTTCTATGCTCATTACTCAGCCAGTATACATTTTCTTCCAAAATTGTTTGGCACATGTCATTTATTTGTAATCTTGAACATTCAATGTAAGTTTGGTTTGATTCTGTGAGAATTAATTTTCTTTTTTTACCAGTACTAAAGTTTATCTTTAACATAAGGAATAGTAGGGAAAAATTATAGAACGATAAAAAACAAAGAATTACATAAGAAAAGGTGAAAGAAGGAAAAAAAAGAACAACATAAGAATAGAAGGAAAAAAAAGAAAACATAAGAATAGAAGGAAGAAACAAGGAATAACATAAGGAAAGACAGATAAAGAATAGTTAATGGAAAGATAGAAG
The DNA here is from genome assembly GCA_035222895.1 of Strongylocentrotus droebachiensis. NCBI lineage: Eukaryota > Metazoa > Echinodermata > Echinoidea > Camarodonta > Strongylocentrotidae > Strongylocentrotus > Strongylocentrotus droebachiensis. Next base: position 94,869 of record JAVYIG010004976.1, read on the forward strand.
AGAAGATAGAAAGATGGAACAACGGAACAGAGATTAACATAATTAAAAACAGAAAGAGAAAATGATAGAAGGGAAACAAGGAATAACATGACGGAACAGGCCACGATAAAGATGCCATATCATCATGATTATGATACAAAACGCATCTTTTACAACGTTTCATGTTTTGTTTTTTAAACACGTTTATTTTTACAACCGACGACAAATCGCTTGATCGCAACCGTGTTTTAAGCTAAATGTCTTTGAAAACTGTGATTCTAGGGTGAAAAAGTGTCAATTGAACGCACCCTTAGCTGCTGAATAAATTCTACTAAATATGATCTCTGATTCATTGACATCCTCCCAGGAGTAGATGACAGATTTATATATAAAACCCACCCCTCCCTTTTTGTAAAAATGTAACATGCTGATTAAAGTATGTAAATAGAATATATTGCACTAATGCTAGTATGCTACACAAGAACATATTCTCATCATGGAAAATCAAAAACTTTATCTCTAGAGCATATCTCTTGTTACAATGAAATATAGGAAACATGATTGTTATTATCATCTGGAAGTAATTTTTACGCTATCCTGAAGGGCATTTATTTGGGTTTGCTCTTGCCCCATGGCCACTGCCCAAAACATTAAATCTATGCCCTTTATAAACCCCTTTTTTCTGTTGTAAGTCTCTTCAAAATTGCTCTATTAATAATTTGAACGGTAGCATACAGTACATGAATGTGTACACACTGTTGGCCAAGGCCATGGATTCCATTGACATACATGTATATGTACCGGTATATGTATATTTTTCTAGGTTAGCAATTAATTATGGAACTGTTGTAAAAAGTTAATTAGAATGAAATAATTTTAATTAAATATAAAGCTGAGTTCTGGTCATGCGATTGCATTGTGAAAGAAACGTGGTGGAATCAAACAGAAAAGGTTGATGATCTACTTCTAGCATATGGTGTACTGTAAGGTTCTGTAATCGTCAAAATGATAAGAAATTTGGTCCAGTCTTGGTAAAGTTACAAGCACTGTACACAAAAAGATGCTCATGAATATGGGACTACTTATGGACATGTGGCACAAAAATCTGTCCCGATTATTATGAAGTTACATGCCATGTATTTGGAATATGGAGGCATTTTAAGTCTTTAAGAGCCATGCTTCTCAGGAAACATTTTTTACCTGATGTTCTTACGCACTTGCATGATACGATAATAATGATCACAAAATATTGTTCACCTCTTCCCAGAACTCAACCTTGTCTTTAAAGGTACTATACATACATGTATGTCCCAGTTGCAGGCCAAACAAATTAAAAGGTTAAATTTCAACCGCATTTGAAAGACAATACTAATTTAGAACTTCCCTCACAAAAAAGTGCTTTAAAATAGTTTTTTAGTGGGAAATTAAAAAGCATTAGTGATTCAATCCAGTAAGTAAAGTAATAGCCTGATTTTTAGGCCCTTGTTCTCAATGGTAGTACATTTTGTGCTGCGTAAAGATTCAAGCAGTTTAATTTTGGTCATTACAAGAAGTGGGTTATTGATGTAGACAAATGTTCATGTACCCTTTTCAGCTCATTTGTCTTTATGTTCTTCAATACCGAAGTAGAAAAAAAGAAGCCAGTCAGTCATTCAATAGTGTCTGGCAGTGAAGTCTAGAAAGTGAACAGGTTTCCTTGCATAATTTGAATGTTAGGACACTGCTAATGTTAAAATTGCATGTACACTGTCGCTCATATAGTTGGAATATTTTTGTTTTACCCCAATTTATGGAATTATTTAAAAAATAACTTTAAAATAAAAGATCTAGATAATAGTATACATTCTCAGATTTTATTGAATAATAATTTGCCAATGTGTGTTTTGCGTGACTGCTAAAGCATGTGTATGCTACTATGCTTATCAACTAGGGGACCTAATGTACGCCCTATTAAGTCATGTACATGTATGACAGTAATGAGGATAATGCCCACACTAATATAGCACATCAACATGGTTTTGATCCTGGGGCCTCACAGTTACGAGGCCATTGCTTCGTAACTGAACCATGACTGTACGCAGCGGGGCCTAGGGTAGGGGGCAGTTTCCATAAATAAAAAAACAACACTGAAAATACAATAAATTTTCAATAATTTATTGCATTTTACCCCGGTCCCCAACATAAAAAAATCCTCTGGACGGCCATGCATTATGGCTCAAGGCATGGGCACACAGAGGATTGAAAAATGGTTAACAGAATACACCAAGTAAAATAAATGAATGATTACATGTATGACAGAAATCAAATTCATCAACGAGTATACACTGTACATCTACAGTACATGTACTTGTATGCTATTAATGAACATCCAGCTGTTACATGCGGGAAAGAGAGATTTGTCATTCTCCTGCTTATCAACTTTTAGTTCACTTGCATGTTTTAAAATAATTTGGTGAAAATTTCTCTTTTTTTGTTTTTGCTTGCAGAATTTCATAGACAACAAAAGGAGATAAGAAGTCAAGGCCACAAAGATCAAAATCTCCAAAATGGGCAAGAGGAGACTCTATGACATTTTTATGTCTCTAGAGCTTAACAAATACTGTGGTAAGATTCAGTAATCACCCAGTGTTATTGTCAGCTTTTTAAAATAAAGAAAATTTGCATAACGTTTTAATCATTTGCAAATAATAATGAAAAAAAAAATCAAAGTGTAAGCTAAGAGATTTCAGATGTACATGTACTGTACCGTACATGTAGGATGAATTAACTTGATAGAAATGGATGGCAGTGGATCGTTCATTGTTTTCAATTAAAAAAGCATGCATGTCCATCTATGTTGATGTGAATGAGTAACAAACATGTTTTGCATGTTATTTGTTCATAACTATGGGAAACAGTTTTTTATATATCAATATGGCTCATCAATTGAGGGGTCTATACTATCAGCTAAATAATCAAAACAGTAAGTCTCTTTTAAATCATTATTGTTTGGTGCTACAGTAATTATTTTATATACCAGGATCAACATTATTTGTTATCTTATTACTTTTCATTGAGGGGCAATGAAGGATATCGAATATATTGACTTCCCTAGTTTCAAATTCTGTTCCCAAATATAATAGGGCAGTCAAATGTCCAATACGATTTGATTAGGACGAGATTAGGACTGATAGATGGGTGTGAGAGGTGTCTTGTTGAAATATCACTTGATAGGTCCATGTGGGGCATTTCACCTGATCTATGTTTAGCACTCCCCAATTCTTGTTCCGTTCAATAGTTACCTAGCAGATCAGACAATGAAATGAATTGAAAATTTGGGCGATCTTGTGTTAAAATAATCTTGATTAAAAACCTCTTTTTATTATAGATAACATTAATTTGAGTAAAGAAGAGAAAATGAAGCTTGCACATGACTCCTGGAAGAAAAATAAAAATGACCCCACCACCCTGGCAAAGCTAAGGAGGCTAAAGGATGAGGCAGCAACGGAGTCGACAGATCAAGCATCAGATCACAACTTGAACTTCAAGGCAACAAAGCTCCTAATGCGCAAATGGGTCAAAGACATTGATAACAAAGTAAGTCCTCATGCCTCTGACCCTCAAGGGTGCAAGCAGGCATTATATTTCCAGGTTGTTCTTCTGTACACCTATCATGTATAGAGACTTATGTCTCGGTAGAAACAGTAACCATCAATGACTTTGTCGAGGCCAGCATTTCAAGTCACAGGTTTTGTACTTGTGACTCTTGATGAGGGCAAGGTTAAGGTTACTACAATATAGGCTCAATTAAGGCAGGAATCAACTACAGCAGTGGTACACATTTTGTGAAGAATAATTAAGTAGGCTTTGAACCAAATCTTACAAGAGTTCTCAATCATTCAAGATGAATAGAACACAAATGTGAACAGAATCAAGGCCATATTCTGCAAACATTGTCGATAGTTACCATCACACTAAATATCTTGGAGTTATTATCCGACTGACAATTTATAGTATTTAAAAAGTTTTTTTTCCTTTGGAAATTCAAATATATATGTAATATGAAATACATGTATATCTATCTTACTAGAAAGTAGAACCCAATATGTCAATTATATGCTTAGGAAAGGTGGAAGGGGATAGTCAAATTTTGTTGCAGTGGGCGCTAGACAATTAATTTGTTTGTGAGATAGTGAAAGAAAAAAGTCAAATTTGAACGAACATACAATTTGAATTAAAAAATCATCTTGGTTGGATCAAAATTGGTTCAGAAACGGCTGAAATATCTATGAATATAACGATTTCTTATATTTGTGGTGCCCCACAAATATTCCATAATTTGAACCAGCTGTTGAAAAACATACATGTCGCGCCTTATACATTTTATTCCAGCCAATGCCGATGTTGGCTTTTTCATGTTGGTTATAATGCGCACAACCAGCCGGCTTGTGTATTGTTATTATTAATTTATTAATCAATTAACAGTCACCACCCTTTTTTTGAGTGGAGCTAAATTGGAATGATCATATTGGCTAAATTTCACACATTTTGGGGCCTAAAATTACCTTCATAGCAATTTTAGGTTCTAAACGAGCACTAGAAATGTCATAAATACAAATAAAAGCAATGACCATGCATTTTAAGGCATTTGCGGTCTGAAACAAGAACTCAACTATCCCTTTAATATCTAAGACATGACTACCTGAAAGCGGCCTTGACAGTAGAAATTTTAGGGTGCTCCCAGTAAATGCGGGAAATGTACATGATGTGCTTTATTCAAGTTGCAATCATCATCAATAGGGATAAAGATCAGCAAACTTGTCACCAGACATATACTAGGTGTACAAAACAAACATTTGAAACTTATGGTCATTAATAACTCGAAAGATATTTAACTGCAACCAGACTGAGGTTTTCACTTCTTAAAGTCGAAGGATGTCACATTTGTTTTGAATAACTTTTGTGACATATGGCAGTTACATGTATACAATTTGATATATGTTTTTCTTTTTGTAGTGCGAGGCAATGAATGATCTGGGGTACGAATGCCTATTTCTTGCTGTGCACCGAACGGAGGATGACTATAATGAAGCAGGAACAGATCAAGCTCTGGTTGTAGCAAAACAACAAAAGTTTATCTATCAATTGAATTCTGCCGTGACACCAGAAGGTGAGAACCATTGCGTTATGAAATAAATTCCTTTATTGTATGCCCAGTTCATATTGTCTTGATCAAGCATTAGTCATTCCTAATACCCAAAGTAACTTGTCTTTTGGCATGTAAAGAGACCAAAATGATAATTATTTAAATTAAGACAAGTAGCCTTGAACATCAAATGTGGATATATTCATAATAATAATAAAAGGCATTTCTATAGCGCCGTCTATCTAGATAATTCAATTCAGAGGCGCATATAACATAAAGACTAACATTTTCAGGTAGACCGTTCTCTTTCTTCATATTAATATCATGTTTCCCTTCATAAATTACTAATACCAGTAAATAATTGTAATTGTTAGATGTGCATTTTTGAAACAATTACCGGTACCGGTAGCGATGACATTGGAAATGTAGTGTGGTCCTCTTAAATGCAAATAGTGTGCACTGAACATATTTTTTTCTTAAAAATTAAAGCATTTAGATGCTGCTTATAAGTCTGCTTGCATGCTGATCTACATGTATCTTATAGTAGGTTAACGGTTGCACCATGTTGGAGAGGATGGGTAGTGGAGTGGCTTGACGAACAGTGATCCATCTTAATTGTAGTAGTTGTAGTAGTAGTCAGGGGATGCGGAACCTGTAAAACTATTTAAAAAAATAGTCCAAGGCCCATGGTAGTAGTGGTATTGGTAGAAGTAGTAATGATAGAAGTAATAGTAATGGTAGTGGTAGTAGCAGCAGTAGTAGTATATTAGTAGTGGTAGTGGTAGAAGTAGAAGTGGTAGTGGAAGTAGCAGTAGCAGTACTTGTAGTAGAGAAGTAATTCATAATGGTAATGGTAGTAGTATTATTTTAAAAAAATCTGTATCATAATACCTTAGATACTACACAAACCGGTATATCATTGATAAATTTTATTGTTTTTATTCACTTATCTGACAAGAGAGTGAAGCATCATCACTTGTTACCTAGACTTTTGGCATCATCTTTTGGATGAAGATGTTAAAGATCCATCCCCAGGCATAAATAATATTATATGATTAATACCAACAACAAAAAAAGAAGAAGATACATACAAACTACATAGAACAAGATTCAGTGAGGGAATGTCTCAATACTATTAGCTATGTATGTTGTCTATGACATAAAGTGGGAATACCAAACATAAACACTAAGAATTTGTATGAATTAAATAATGCAACAATAATTAAAACTTATATGATTGCCCAATATTTATGTGTGTTTACAGGTACTAAAATGTTTTTTTTTTTTTGTCTCTCTTTTTTTTTTATAGAAACAACCTCAGGATCACTTGAGTCGCTGAGTGATGGGTCACTCAGGAGCAGACTTCAGGCTCATTTCAATGATGCATACAGTAAGTATGTCAAAACATTAATCTTGATACAGTTGTATGTTTGGGTGTTAAATGAAAGTTTTCTTTGACTATTTTTTCAACCCTAGAGCCTCCTTTCAATGTTTTTGTGATGTATTGTGGCACAAGGCATGATATTATGATAACAGACAAAAGGAATATGTTACAACATAAGCTAAATATACATACACAAATATACTGTACATTGTTTAGATGTAGAGTGAGCAGAGTTAAAATAGTATTGTTCCCATTCAAATATATTAACTGATCACATGTCAAATTATGGAACTTTGTTTGTAAGCTTAACTTGAATTTTTGATGTACATTTATGTGTTGGTTTATATTGAAGAGACATATTAATTGAAAAACAATTTCTTTAAACTAAATTGACAATTAATCTTCCAATTATTGGCACATGCATTTGTAATGAAATTAATATTTGTCTTTCATTGTTATGTAGTATTACATACAACTTTTGATTTCACTAGCTGTGTTATAATAATAATAAGAATAGTGTAAACTTGTAGACAGCACACTCCGTCCAGGGACGCTCATGGCACTAGCTCAACAACAGTTCTCTTTAATACATGTACAAATAAATAAATGTTCATTTGATAATAGAGTTACACTATCAGAAACTCAAAAACAATATAGAGTACAGTAAGGGTACTAATCTATATACGAATGTGGATGGTAGGTTTTTATTGTAATGTCAGATAGCGTCCTGTTTGGTGTAATCATATATTGTGAACATTTAAGATTGAACACTATACTTGTACGTTTATTATAGTGACCACTTTATTTCAAAATAACGGGTTGTATAATGCATACCTGTAGGGAGCGTCATTAGCAGAAAGTAAGAGGTATTTGGTTTTAGTGGTTTGACAAAGAACATTGATGGTGTTGGTACAGTTCAATTAATAATTGTTTTGGTAACATAGTTGGAATTATAAGAATTTTCCTCATGTGTGAGGAGGCATATGAACACAATTTATTTGGTGATAGCAACATAAGGAAATGAACCTGTGATATAAGAGAATAAAGTCTTATATACTCTATTGTTTATTTGCAGTGAAAAGCCTGGGTAAGCTGAGGACAGAGTATGACAGAATTGGTGCGGGTAAGGTGAGAGTTACTGGGATGCCACCAGGAATTCCCTTCCGCAGACCGGGTACATACGGGAGACAAACCAAAATCAGAATACTTCAAGAGGCTGTTAATATCAAGTTTTCAGGTGAATGACATCCTTTACCCCACAATAATCCATAAGAAGACATGTATAATCAGTTTGACAGTACAAAGTATAACCAGCCCCTTAAAAATGTTGTACAGTAGATTGCCAAACAATTTGCAACCTATTAAGGAAATTTAAAATGGTCATTTAACACATTTAAGTACATGTATATGTTCAACTTGTTTTAAACATTTCCATTATGTTTACCATTGTAACTTTAAATAATTGTAAAATAGACCAGATAACCAAAATGTCCGAATGTATGGAGTGTATAATTGCCAGAATCCAAGTAATTCATTAATTACAGATATAATTCAGTTCAGTAACAGATGACAGGAACATACATATTTGGAGAAGACAAAGCTAAAGACATGATAAAAGAGGTACAAGGTTGAAATTCAGCCACCTTTTATTGGATCAATGTTGTACTATTTTATTCCAGGATTGTCTTTTATACTTAACATTGCTAGCAAGTTAATGGATCACCTTTAAAAAAATTGTTATTCATGACAAATTTAGTGGTCCTAAAAAGATGCCGCAGCTTCCTTGTATTATATATTGTGGAGAAAGATGTTTACTTTCTTTTCTGATCCAAAAATTCATGATTCTCTTCCCGTATAAGAAAAACAAAAAAAGCCATACCATAGTCTGTTTTATAATTGAAGCGATTTGAGACGGAGGTTCACTGTAATAGTCTGAGGAAATTATTCTTGCACCAATGTTTAATAAATAAACATGAGAAACACAATGGTGATATATATGATATCTTGTTTCAGTTAAGGTCTCTGACATGGTTTTCCTTTAATGCAGTATTAACATTTAAGTAATATTGACTGCCTTCTGGGCAATACGACATATATCGCCCGAACCGAAGGTGAGGGTGATATATGACAAGTCGTATTGCCCTGAATTAGGCAGTCAATATTACTATTATTAACCACATCAGACATCTAGAGCAAACAAGAAACTCTTACTATCTTATACTCTTAAATTATGTAGGCTATACAGGGTTTCCTAGCATTAGAAGTTGCAAAAACATTGTCAAACCAGCACTGTTCATCCAGTGTTTGACAGATTTTCGATACACTGCAAACAGTTTGCCTTGGGTTTGATTGTTACGTCACAATGGAGTTCGCGCAAAGTGCGCATTTTCTTATACACGATGCGCGATGTAGATTACAGTAGCTGATGCGCGATGTAAATTACAACTGGATCTACATTATTGCGCACTAGTTTAACACGCATTTTGCCATTGACTTTTCTGAGCGGGCTAAAATATTTGTCCATTGGATTACTGTATAACCTATATCACCCGCCAAATTACACACAAATCACATTGACTCTTCTGAGCGGGCTAAAATATTTGCGCATTGGTTTACTGTATAACCTATATTGCCCGCCAAATTACACACACAATCGCATTGACTTTTCTGAGCGGACTAACTTATTGTAATTTTGTTCACTTGTCCATCAAACCTTGAGGGCAATAACATTTAAAAATTTCCCTGCTCAGATGTCTGATACGGTTAATAATATTTTGTATTCTCTGTAACATCTACAATGTATATCTAATTTTCATTTACATAAGTTGTCAATGACGAAGAAGGAGACGTACCAGATGCAGGGGTTCAGAATTCTGAAGATGCTCTTCCGGTTCCAGGTAATAACAATGTGCTGTGTTTTCCTTGTACTTTGTCTATTTTCCTTGATTTTTAAAAATATAATAATAATTTTACAATTGATATAGCGCATGTGACATAAAAGTTTCAAAGCGCTGTACACGAATTAAGATTACTTCAAGAAAAAAATCAATATTACTAATGAAATTAACGCCACTTAAATTACCAAGAAAATAAAATATAACTTATATAACTGAGCAAATTAACATTACTTAAATTACCAAGAAGATCAAACATTACTAACTTTACTAAAGAAATTAACTTACATGTAAATTCCTGGGAAAGTGAACGTATGATATTAATAACAGCAACAATTTAAAAAAAGAAATAATGTAGGCTCTGTAATACAAATTCAAACTTAATTTCTAGTTAATTGGGTTGTTTTTGGAATAGATGAGTTTTTAGATTCTTTTGAAAAATGTCAATGGTGGGTGATTCCTAGATATGTCCAGGGAGAGTGTTCCAAAGAATGGGGGCACAGGCGGAGAAGGCCCTGTCACCATTACGGTTGTGGGTTGTGCCCATGACCTTTTACAATGTTTAATAAATAAACATGAGAAACACAATGGTGATATATGATATCTTGTTTCATTTCAGGTCTCTGACATGGTTTTCCTTTAATGCAGTATTAACATTATTTTGTATTCTCTGTAACATCTACAATGTATATCTAATTTTCATTTACATAAGTTGTCAATGACGAAGAAGGAGACGTACCAGATGCAGGGGTTCAGAATTCTGAAGATGCTCTTCCGGTTCCAGGTAATAACAATGTGCTGTGTTTTCCTTGTACTTTGTCTATTTTCCTTGATTTTTAAAAATATAATAATAATTTTGCAATTTTATATAGCGCATGTGACATAAAAGTTTCAAAGCGCTGTACACGAGTTAAGATTACTTCAAGAAAAAGAAATCAAGATTACGAATGAAATTAACATCACTTAAATTACCAAGAAAATAAAATATTACCAAGAAGATCAAACATTACTAACTTTACTAAAGAAATTAACTTACATGTAAATTCCTGGGAAAGTGAACGTATGATATTAATAATAGCAACAATTAAAAAAAAGACATAATGTGGGCTCTGTAATACAAATTCAAACTTAATTTCTAGTTAATTGGGTTGTTTTTGGAATAGATGAGTTTTTAGATTCTTTTGAAAAATGTCAATGGTGGGTGATTCCTAGATATGTCCAGGGAGAGTGTTCCAAAGAATGGGGGCACAGGCGGAGAAGGCCCTGTCACCATTACGGTTGTGGGTTGTGCCCATGACCTTTTACAATGTAAATAAATAAACATGAGAAACACAATGGTGATATATGATATCTTGTTTCAGTTAAGGTCTCTGACGTGGTTTTCCTTTAATGCAGTATTAACATTATTTTGTATTCTCTGTAACATCTACAATGTATATCTAATTTTCATTTACATAAGTTGTCAATGACGAAGAAGGAGACGTACCAGATGCAGGGGTTCAGAATTCTGAAGATGCTCTTCCGGTTCCAGGTAATAACAATGTGCGTTGTTTTCCTTGTACTTTGTCTATTTTCCTTGATTTTTAAAAATATAATAATAATTTTACAATTGATATAGCGCATGTGACATAAAAGTTTCAAAGCGCTGTACACGAATTAAGATTACTTCAAGAAAAAGAAATCAAGATTACGAATGGAATTAACGTCACTTAAATTACCAAGAAAAAAAAAATATTACTAATATAACTGAACAAATTAACATTACTTATATTACCAAGAAGATCAAACATTACTAACATTACTAAAGAAATTAATTATATAACATGTAAATTCCTGGGAAAGATAACATATTATTTTAATAATAGCAACTATTTAAAAAAAGACATAATGTAGGCACTGTAATACAAATTCAAACTTATTTTCTAGTTATTTGGGATGATTTTGGAATAGATGAGTTTTTAGATTCTTTTGAAAAATGTCAATGGTGGGTGATTCCTAGATATGTCCGGGGAGAGTGTTCAAAAGAATGGGGGCACAGACGGAGAAGGCCCTGTCACCATAACCATGTCTCTGACATGGTTCTCCTTTAACCCTTACTGTACTGGGCTATTTTGAGCACCTCACTGACTGAAGGGGGGAGGGGGGAGGGCTGGGGCTGGGAGGCCCCCCTCCCCCCCCCCCCCCCTATGATCTCGGCCGTCGAGTGTCCTTAGACTATGTTGTGGCATCATCATCATGATCAAAAACTTAACCTTTGAATTGTTAATATCATTTTGAAATCATAAGTTCTTATTCAATGAAACTTAGACTAAAGGGTTATCAAGTATCCTCAATCATGTTAGTGGAATTTCAGGTCACTAAGTTGAGGTCAAAGGTCATTTCAGGTCAACAAACTTAGACTATGTTGTGGCATCGATATCGAAAATTACAAAAAGGTTAAGATTTTGAATTGTTATCATATAAAAGAGGAAATAAGAGCACGAGTCAAAGTAAAAAGAGAGCAAAAATATTAGAAGTGAAAAGGGGAATTTCTCGCACATGAGAAGACGTACTCACCAGAGATGAAAAGAAAGGAAAAGGACAGTTATTAGAAAAGGAAAAGGGGGCACTTTTCATATGTAAAAGTTTTTTTTTGTGGTTACCTGAAAAAGTGGTAGGCACAGTGCCCCCCCCCCCCTCCCCAATGGGAGTGCCGCCTTTGACCTAATGGGCGAAGATGAGAGAAAAACCTGGAAAATCATCTCATTTCAGCAACATTTGTAATTCACTGGTATTGAATTAGAAATAAATGCATGTTTTAATTTTATTTGGGGCGACTGACCTATCAAGCACCCCCCCCCCCCCCTCCCATCAGTACACCAGTGAGTGTGACCATGATAGATCAACATAGTTCAAGCAGCTGGTGCAGGAAAAGTTTTATTTAATGGTAGCTAGACACTTGCTGGAAAAAAAAATACATGCTTCAGTTGATGGAAAAAGGTTGCATGCTTCAATAGAAGGATCCTCATGTTGAATTATCTTAGACATTTAAACATATATACTTCCCATCTACATATATCTTCAATTTGAAATTTTGTTATTTTTCACATTCTCAGGGCTTACTATTTCTGATGAGGATGATGATGCCCTTGGATTGTACATCCATCACACTGGTATGTCTTTAATAAAAAGTTCCCACTCGTACAATGTCAACGAAAAAAAAAAAAGGAATACACAAAAAGGAGAAGGAGTTTTACAGTTAAAGGTTTCTGCCAGAAATCACATTGAGTAGCAAACTTCACCATAGGCATACAATAACCCCCCAAAAACTTTAAAGGTTAATTTTGATTAATTCATTAATTTGAAGAAATAAATAACTTTAATTTACTATGCCTCCAATCCCAATGGGTACCAGCGGGCCAGAATTTGTATGTTTTCTGTTTATCAGGCTATATACATATCTTGTTAGTTCCTCATAAGGAGAGCTTCTGGGTGGATTTTCTTCATACAGGGCCAACTTATACAACATCTAGTTTTTGACAAATAAGACAAGGTAAAAGGGTACTCAACTTTGACCAAAAGGCCCTTTTCCTGGTCAGAATTTAAGACTGGCAATTCCAAAATTGATATTGGTAGAAAAGATAGAAATGAATAGTACAATAATCCAGAACAGTCACATTAAAACTTTCAGGGGCTAACTCATAAACTTTACACTTTTTTCAGATTATTCAGTTGAATTCCTGCCCAGAACTTCCCATTGAATAATATGTTATTTGGTTAAGACGGGTAGAAATTAAGGGGAAAATAATCTCATGAACGGGTGAAAACACCTATGCCAAACATCAGGGGTAAAGAAAAAAAAATTCATCTAAAGTTCAAATGGAAGTGAAAGGCTAATGGTAATGTGATCACATTGGAATGATATAATAAAATAAAGAAAAATAAAGTCTTTAGCAATTGGGATGAAATGTCGTGCCATATAAAAGAAAGTTTATATAATTAAAGTTTATTTTCTAACTATCATTAATGTCCAATAAGGTTGTGTTATTGATTGGTATGATAGAAATGACAGGCCATGCCTCCTATTATGATTGTGTGAAAACACTGAGGCATCCCAATCTACTGCACATCAGTTAGATCCTTAAGAAATATAAATAGGTTGCAAACTTGCAATTATTGTAAGAATGTATTTGTAAGGCGAAAGATTTTCTACGATACATGTTACCAGGAATGAAGTGCTTTTACTATTCTTGAGGCCGATGTCACACATATGTACTAATACTCTAAACAAGTTTTAAAGGTGAAGAAACACACAAAATAAATGCTTGACCATTGCATAACTACAAGTCATGAACAAAAATATACTTTTGATTATGATGGCAAAGCCCAACCTACATTTTTCAAATGTCATGTATTAAGTGATATATTTTATTTTGTATTAGTCAGGCAAACTGCCCATCAATTATGTCGTATTCTGACTTTGAGCATATCGCAATGTTTTATTGTCAGTGAGGAATTTATATAATTAAGGTTTTTTTCAATTTAGAAATTTATGATTATTATTGTCATTAGTAATTACTATTTTATCTGATATGAAAAAAAGATTAATCAAAAAATTAAGTCTATTCAATATTTGATCATATGTAATTGTTTAAAGATTATATATATATATATTTCTACCCTGTACTTCACAGAATCATCTGAAAGCATCCTGCTCCCAATGGCTACAGGTAATTATAATTTTTCCAAAATGTAGGAACTCAAAATTGAAGATTTGTAGAGATATGTTTTCATATTTGTTGCTTAATTTTTTTAAATTCAAGTGGAGTCGAATAATGACAAATGCAAAGTGTTTTAGTAGAGTCATTAGACGATTGGGGGGGGGGGGAGGATTTGATAACTGCCAATTTTCATAATTTGGTTAGGAGGAAGGAAAGAGCAGAGGTGTATCAAAGTGAATATGATCCATACTGATCAGCTAGATTATTTGACTTGAGGGATAAAAATGTGAGATGTAGAATAGTTGTAATAATGTCCTCAAGGTATAGTAGACACATGATTTTACAGAAAATCTAGAATATCAAAAACAGACGACTTGGTGTTTTAAAGATCATAAGATAGCAAATTAGAGATTATTAATCATTTAAAATTATTTGTTGGCCACTATATAATGTTAGCATGTTTATTCTTCATGTCTATTGTTCCTTTCTACTACCAACATTTTAGAAAAAATATTCCTTCCCTGGAATCTGACCCAAATCTTTTGGCATTGTACGTCAAAGTGCTAGCATATACGTAGACATAGGTTAATTGTGTGCTATAAAAGTATAATCAACAGATATTGGTGTCCTGTAATACAGCACTTACTTTTCTTTCATCATTGACATTGAAATGAATTCTGTGGCTTCTTTTTTGTCATGTTTCAGGGGAAAGGCCAAGGGGGCAAAAGAAAAGGAAGAGGAAAAATGCAGGTAATGGTATTCAGTTGAGGCTTTTGACTTAGTATTTCATTTTTAACATAAATCTAAGACAGATCCGTAGCAGACATTATTATATTGGCAAGCATATGGCTGTCATACATACACAAATCACTTGAAGCTCAACTACAAAAATTATTTTAGAAAAGTGGAACACCCAAGTTACAATCATCAATAGCATGTAAATTTTTAGAAGGAAGATGTACAAAGAAAATGTGTTAAAAAAATGTAATCCCCAAACCCTACATGCCATCACTTTTGCCTTACAACTTATCCCCAGTGTGAATAGCGGCCAGGGCTTCAATTAATCCAAGGCCACGAAGGTCATGGCCTTGGATGCCCCTCTCATTGGCCTTGTAGATTTTTTGTGCCCTTTCCAATTCTTCCTATTTGTGCTGTAATATAGGAATGTGCCCTACAGAAAAGTGGCCTTGCCCTAAACATATTGAAATTCGAGGCCTGGCGGCATTGTAAGAAAGAAAACAAATAACAGAAATAAATGTAGTTAGACGTATAAACAAATTATTATATTGAGTGCAATACCTTACGTATTATTAAGCCACCTTACATGCTGATCGAGTACATGTTATTACATCTAAGGTCTAAGTATTGTTTTTGTTATCAAAAAGTAAAGTGACAAAGATTTTAAATAAGAAGACTATAAGTACATGTTCTTTGACTCTATCAATTGAAATGTAGAAATGTCATTGCTGTTGGACATTCATATGTTGGGTAATACAATACAATCAAGATTTATTTAAATAAACCTTGGGCATTAAATTTAAAGTTAGATATTGATTTTAAAAACTAACTTCAATTTCATTATTGCAAAGTTGAAACTTTGATTCGACAAGGTTATCAAAATTCAATGCTTGGAAACATTCAAGGAATTATTATTATAAATGAAAAAATGCTTAAGTACAGCCCCGGCATAGCACCTGAAGAGCTCTCCGAACGCTGCTGAGATGTGTGAGATCACAGGATGGACATGATTTGCACAAGCAGACGATGTCCCATGACATCTCACACATTTTCAGTGCCTGTTTTTTCATCTTCTCTTTGCGTTCTTTTTCTTACTTCGCTACCGTCAGGCTAAATGTATAATCTATTGCCTCACTCTAAACCCCATGCATAGTTTTATTTTGATGACAAATGCAGCAAAGCAGTACAAGAATAAAGGAATCTTTCGCTTGTAAACAAAATAAGACGCCATTATATATTCAGCTGCACACACCGCGGTATGTTAGGCGTATCAAGAGGGAACAAATGCTGTCCTTAATATCATTCCTGGGGTTTTTCAATTTGAAAGTCTGGTTTCTTTGATTGTTAATTAACCCTTATCCTGTGTTGTTACAAACAAAATATTTTAGTTATCAGAATCGGTTTCATATCCCCTTTTGAATGGTTAGAAATGGCATCACATTTATATACACTAAACTCATTATAATTTGAGATATAATAATTTGGAATTATGTTCATTCTTTATGGGATGTAGTCTGCTTGGGCGGTATTGGTCCATTACTGGACATCATTAAAACATCGTTATTTTTCTGGCGAATCTCTCGTATATCCAAGATGCTATGGAGGTGGTTGTATTTGTATTTTTATTAATCACCCGATATGTAGTTCACCTAAAACTTGTACGATGGGCATCAGTTAGCTTACCAGTTTCTAGTGATACATTAGTTGACATATTTGTGATTTTCTTTGAATTTCCACTTTAAAGGTTAAATTGTGTCTGTTATGATCCCAAAGAGTGGTCATAGCAAAGTGATGCAAGATGGGTTTGGGGGGTACCATATCCTAATGTAGATTATAACATCATTGTTTCATCAATTCAGTTTAAATATGCCTCTATGTGTAAGGCAAGATATTGAGCATTCTGTGACCTGACCCACTAGTAGCAGTCAAAGAGAGTAAGCACCAAAAAAAGAAAAGAGAAATAGTTTTAAAATGATGCATGAAGAGAAAAATGTACAAAAATGGATTGCATCCAAATTTTCTGGCATTTAACCAACTGAACTGGCTACCAACCACATCCAGGATTTACTACAAGATAATTTGAGTCAAGCAGGGACCAGTCAAATATATTGGTTCTATTTCTCATGAAATTCAGGATATTTCCAGAAAATTTCTTTTTCCTGAAGAATTTTTGTAGAAAGAAATTGTGGTGCTTGAGGTATAACTTAATTACCCATAAGGTATAAATACATCATGACTAGAAAAGTTGGAGAAGAATCATGAACATCTACTTTAATTACATCTTCTTTTTTTACCAACAGGGAAAAGGCCGAGGAAAAACAGAAGGGCACATGACAAATCAGGTACCTATAAACCCTTCCTGAATTAAATTCATATACTCAATATCCCATTGTGAATGCAGACATATCAATCTGTATACGGGTATATCAAATTAGTCATAAAGACATGCCAAGCGTATAAAAGTGAAGAACAGTTACTTTCTCCTGTATCCCTGAATACAGCTTGATTGACTCATTTGACACAGGCCAAAAAAATATGTTGACAAATCAAGTGTATTATTCCCTTTCCTTTTTTTTTTTAATGTATCAAAAATCACATAAAATGCACTTTCTCCTTCATTTATTAACGAGGTTTGAATTCTTTGTTTATCTGGTAGATATGCATGAGATAGTTAATTGAAACAGAATGTAGAAATTCGGCATCAAACAATAAGGGTGAAAAATTTACACAGAAAACATTCTTGAATTTCCTTCAGATCCTAAACAAAATTGCAAATCATGCTAATTGCTTTAAAATTAGATGCCAGATGAGTCTAATGCCATTGACACTCGGGTTGACATCATTATAGACAAGACAATGGTACTGTGTGTTAGTGAAACTATAATGTATATTTCTGTTCCACTTTTCATAGTTTTATTATGGTTAGCTTGCTGGATTTAGAGCTACGGTACTTAAAACAAATAAATAAGCAGGGAAAATGGGTCTTTAGATTTGTGTATATTGGCAGTAAACAATGAATAGCTGTTAGGAAATGGTGGGGGTGCTAGGAAACTGTAATCTTGTACATGTCTTTCAATATTCATATTTATTTAACCTGTCTTTCAATATTCATGTTTATTTAACCTAATGGAATAATCAAAATTGAAAATTGTGTGCATTGTCTTTAGCTTGATTCAGTATATACATGTTTCTTTTCTGGGGGAGTGGCGGAATGAAATATTGTTTGCTAAACTATGCCGGATAGGGTTTCAGGGTTTTTTGAGGGGCCTGGAAATTACTAATTTATAAATGCTGTTGAGTTGTCAGGCTTTACGGTTATTCACACCTCTCTTTGAATCTAAGAGATTTTTAAAATTGTTGTTCCTATATATTCAACTCTATGTTCCTGTGCACCCCATTTTACAGCAAATAAATTTTACTTTAGGAGAAAATATCTGAAGAATTCAGATATTAAATATCAGAAGAATTCAATTCAATTCAATTATTTTATTCATCCAGATTCACATGAACACATAGAAATTTGTTTTGGTCACACATTTCAAACATACGTAATATATACATCTAAAATCTCAATATACATTTTTAAATGGGATAAAAGACACTGTTCAGTTCAACATGAATTCAATATTGGAGAGGTAGAATTATGGGTAGTTCTTCGCAGTGAGTGAGAGAGAGAGTGAGGGATACATACATGCATGCATATCAATTTATGCTATCTAATTTCATTAAATCCAATATCATTCTAACAGAGGAAGAGGAGGGTCAACGCTACATTGTCGAGGAGATTTTGAAAAAGAAAGCAGGACCTGCCAATGAAAAGCAACTATTCCTCGTGAAATGGGAAGGCTATCCTGCAGAGCAGGCGACATGGGAACCGAGGCTTAACCTGCCAAGGAGCATGGTGACAGAGTTTTTAACAAAATAGAGTGGTGAAGTATGACGTCATCATAAATCTATTTTTAGAATTTCTCAATTTTGTCTTCATTTTCCGAAAGAGCATCAAAAATAATGTCCAAATGTCGAAAACCAATTGAATATGTTAAGTATTGGCTAAGATATGACCATCTGTATAAATATATTCCCCATAGGAACTCAGTGTTATTTGCTCTGGCTCCTAACCATTAGGAGCCAGAGCAAATAACACTGAGTTCCCATAAGCAATCTTTTTATTCTGATGATCATATCTCAGCCAATACTTAACATATTCAATTGGTTTTTGACATTTGGACATTATTTTTGATGCTCTTTCGGAAAATGAAGACAAAATTGAGAAATTCTTAAAAATAGATTTTTATGATGTCACAGCTTCGGTACTCTATAAGTCTGTAAGTCTTTCAAAGCCTCTTTTATGTCCTATTTTCATGGAAAAACGGTTCAGAAAATTAAAAAATTGGCTGTGAGAATTTGCTGTTAAAGGATGTCGCATTGTCGCCTAAAAAAAATACAACATAATTATCTTTGTGATTTGATTTTTTTTAAAAGATTTTGTTGCAGTGAAAGGAATATCATAAGTAACATTTCATTTAAAGATTATGCAGTATTTTCATCGCCTCAACAATGTTAAAGATGAACTCCAGTTCTGGTAATGCGATTGCATTGTGAAAGAAAAGGTGTAGAATGGATCAAAAACAGTTGATCATGTAGCATGTAAGTATTGGTGTGCACTGCAAGGTTTTGGAGTCATCAAAATCATAATAAATTTGGCCGAGTCTTGGTAAAGTAACAAGCACTGTACACAGAAAGCTATACATGGGACAACACACATGGTGTCGGGGCTAGTACTACCTTGATTTCCTTGTCTTTCTATGCTCATTACTCAGCCAGTATACATTTTCTTCCAAAATTGTTTGGCACATGTCATTTATTTGTAATCTTGAACATTCAGTGTAAGTTTCGTTTGATTCTGTGAGAATTTTTTTTTTTTTTTAATTTTTTTTTACCAAAACTGCAGTTTATCTCTAACAGTTCACTTTAATATTTCAGCCTTCGGAATGGCTAAATACCTGTACCTGTACCCTGAAATTATATGTACCTCCAAAACGTTTCTATAAGTATAATGAAATACTCATGCAGTTGAGTTCTGTTGCAGAGGGCACTACATGAAATATTTTTGTTGTGAGATAATGAAAAACCGAGTGTCAAATTTGAAGGACACACAATTTAAATGAAGAAAAAAAAAGATTTTTTGTTTTTGTTTGATCGAAATCGGTTCAGAGAGGGCTGAAATGTCCATAAATATAACGATTTCTAATACTTGTGTACCACCACAAATATTAGATAAATTGAAAAAGGCGTTGAAAATACGAAATAGCGGCTTTTACATTGTATTTTAGCCAATGCTGATGTTGGCTTTTTTGTTTGCCTTTGTGTTGGTTATATTGCGCACATCCAGCCGGCCCATGTATTGTTATTTTTAATTAAATAATTAATTAACGGTGACCATATTTTTTGGAAAGTGAAGCTGAATTGGTATGATCGTAATGGCTACATTTCACACATTTTGGGGACTAAAACTACCTTCATAGCAATTTTAGGTTATGAAAGGGCACTAGAAATGCCATACATAAGAATAAGAGCAGTAACCATGCACTTTGAAGGCATTTGCGGTCTGAAAACAGAACTCAACTATCCCTTGAAGTATTGATAACCAGTCATATTGATTTAAATGGTAAAAATTATCTGTTTTCCCTTTAATTACACAAATTTGATATACGTGTTGAAATGATAAGTGTTGTTTGATCATTGGATGAAACATGTACATGTACCAATAATCTTTAAAAAAAGAAATAATGTATTAAAGCCACACTGTCCTACGTGTAGCTACTTGCTCCCTCTATATAGAAAACAATGCCTTATCGATGACCATTGGTCCACCGTGATCCTTTTTTTCTTATGTTAATTAAGAGCTGAGTTGATGAGATAACCACATGTCCAGTGACCTTGCAGGGCAGTCTTATCGCTCCTATAAACTAGTACAGATAAGCTTTAAGTTATATTTAGGCACATACCGGTACATGTATTTCTCACATATAGTATTGATTATGGCATTTTATGAAAAGGAGTTTCTGTGTTTTTTATGCAATTGAAAAAAAGCAAAGGGAACAACACTGGAGGATATATCAATGCTTTCAAGATAAAGATAAATATGCAGAGATATAATTTGAATGATAGTACACTACCTGATTTAATATACCTGTACACTCATATGGAAAAAGTTGATCGACCAGCTTGTAAAATTCAAAGCCCTAGCTACTGGATTTTAAATCTATAGAGCATTTTGGGGGGATATTAGACAAAAAATCTTGACATGTACACAAGTATGGAGAGCATGCAGTGCTCATGGGTGCCTTGTTCATTTTTATAATATATATATTCCAATCTGTATTTAAAGCTTTTACCGGAACGGTATCAATATATATTCAACCACTGACCTGCTAACAAACAAATTCTCTTATTCCCTCTTACATGCTTAACATATAACAGTTTCTGTTGGCAGTGGGTCAAGTTCTTCATCCATTGAATTTGTTACACAGACTTCAAAATTGTATCTATTGTACAATTTTAGAAAAAAAGGAAATCTACTTTTTATTACCTATCCACACAGTTCAACAATAATTGTTGGTGTCATCAACATTTACTTTGATCATGAAGTCAACTTTTTGTCACATCTGTACTAAGAGAGAAAACAAAATAATTGAGAAATAGTAACCAATGTTGTTTTTATACTTGTCTTCTAAATAGATATCATGTATCCTAGATGTAGATATCTGTATCTATGTTTCAACTTAATAAAAATGGGTCAACTGTTGTACAACCTAAACTGAACTGTGATTTGTCCTATGTTTGCAGTGAGATGATGCCAAACTTACAACATTAATTCCTATTTAAAATGCAGAGTATTCATGAGTAAATTGAATAAAGTATTTTATTACAATATTTTTTGTTTTTATGGTTGTAGTTACCAGACATGTACAAGAGGTACATGACAAAACTTGACAAAACTTGACAAACAATTTTTTAAGGAAAAAATGAAACCAAACCTGGTTTTATTGCAGTAATCTTTATTTCATAATGGGTCATATTGTTACATTCATTACAAGTAATTATAACAATTCTCAGTTCTTGGAGTTTTTAACTGGAATAAGAAATTAAATTAAGATTTTGTTAAACACATTATGTGCACTTTCTTGTTTGCAAGATTCAAAGACATCAATTAGTTCAATCAATTACTATTAACTCATAGCCTGCCATGAGGCTGCTTGCACGCTATTGTTACGCTGCTTCTTGCATGCTAGCAAACATTCGTAATAGCAGTTATTGTTCATGCCCATTGGACTGTGCCTAGCGTTTTGCACGCGCTATTGTTTGTACCATCGCGTTAATCCGATTATCTCGTTATAAATCTGGCACTGGGGGGATTAGCCCTGTGGCAGGATAAGAGTTAACCTTAACTATACAGGGATAACATTTCCAAATGTATTTCAATTGTGTAGAATAAGTCCATTAAGAAAAAAGGTTACACAAACAACTAATGACAAAGCTATTCAAACCTTTGTAAATTTGATGTTTTCTGTCTTTTCTGTAAATGAAGAATAACTGGTGAATTGAATTCAAACCTCCTTTGTTGAATATTTTTTGATGTTAGCTTTGATGTGTCACGTTCTCAAGAAACATTGACCAGGACAAATCAATTTAACATTATTAACATTGCAAAATCTTGATAAAGGTGTGAATAATTTATCAGACATCGCCGTATCAACAATTTGTCCCTAAAGTAGAAGACATTTTTTATACTCAAAATATTATATTAAATTACACACCGGGGCTTTACATTTTTTCTCTCACTAATTGCCCAAATAACCCCCCCCCCCCCCCAATATCCAGATCTGTTTGCAACAAAGATAGGATTAATGATAAAGCTCTTCAAGAATAAATGTGCATGCTCAATGTACAAACATAAATAATTTTTGTGCAATGTACACTACCACAATTTCTCAAAAAAAATCTATATTTTACACCATATTCATATTTACACGCTGAAAAGGAGAGTAAACAGAATAATGCAACTGCATCTCCAATATGCCTCCAGCTTGTAAATGCAACATGGCAGCATACAGACCTGTAACCTCTGTCCAAAATGTGGATCCTCTCTGATGATTTAAATACTAGTACCAATCTTTCGAAAAATAATATCAAAAGGGACTTAGATATCAAGAATTTCATGGGATTTACCTACATGATCTGCTAACCACATAATTTAATCTGTTTTCTATCACAAAGTTGAATTTCAGTCATTACTTCAAACATTTCTTTCATTATTAAAAAAAATAATGCTCAAACCTGAAATTTCATGCATGCTGGCCTATATAACTTTCAACTTTTTTACATATTGCACATTTGGGAGTTCTTACCTCAAATGTTTCTAGAGATATCAGGATAACGAGAAAGTGGAAGGGATGAATGGACGGACAACAAGAAAACGTAATGCTTCCAGCATCATCTTCGATGAACTTAAGCATAACAAAAATTAAAGTATTTCAATTTTAGGTGAAAAAGTTGGGTAACCAATGCTTTTGCTATTTGAATGTTAGGTGGCTCAAACTTCAAAGTAGTATTTCAATCTCAGGGACTGTTCATTTTTGGAAGCAAAAATTAATCATGATAATTTTTTTTTATATATTTGAAGTGGGGAAAGAAAGAAAGAAAAAAATACAATTTCAGGCGATATTTATAAGGGCGGGGAGGGGTTCACAAAGATCCTTAATTGGACTTGACAATTGTGGAAAGCATTTAGCATCCATGAAAATATTGTGTGAAAGTTTTTTCAAAAAACATAAAATGTTGATTCAAATCATTCAAATTTTCTAAAATTTCAAATAGATTACATGTTCTTGATGTGGAATTCATGACAATTTGAATATTTTCATTTTTATGGATACAACCGGCTCTCCATAATGTTTAATTACAACTTAGAGTTAAGTTTGACTTGAATTATTTTTTAAACGCCCCCATGGTTCAGACCTTTGAAGGCCTGAATAGGCATCAATGATAACAAATTAAAGTGGTCACACCTGAACAAAAATTTGGTTGAGATTATGTCAATCAAGCATGATGGACATTGACAGCATGAATTCTCAGGAGTACTAAAATTATTAGCTCACATATAATTTATGGTTGTGATCCGTCCTGTAAAAAAATGGATGATACATGTAGATCCCAACAAGAACATTGTTCAAGGTGTTCATTAGCATAAATCATTGCGATATGACCTACAATTACAATTTTCAATTCATTCTCCATGTAAACAAGAGGTAAGCAATTGTAAAACGATACTGTTTGATCGTTATCAATGAGGTCTAACCAGGCTGAACATGGTTCTTCAAGAAAGTCAAAGTCACAAACGTAGCCCAAACTGTGAGTATGTCTTTCTTGCCACCCCCATCAACATCAAAGTATACACGATGATGCCACCATTTCTCACTTGTAGCTGGTAAGGTCGTGGTAGGGAGCGGGATCGGGTGTGACCATGGTAACAAGAACACATTATCATCAGCATTTTGCTGTATGAGTGATAACTAAAGAGACGATTGATGCTACAAAATAGTAGAATAACAGAGAATAAAGACGCTCATGAGAGTAAACCGCAACAAATGAATGCCTATAAGTTCCCTTGTTTTTCTGGCAGCCAACCAGAGCTGATTATTACACCCCCCCCCCCCCCCTGACGCGATGTGTTCTTTTTGGTTTATGATTTCAGTGCATCGACATAATAACATTCTATACAAAGTTGCAAACTGACTTGAAACAAATGTGTACTTTAAAGGATTGATTGTCTTTAAAAAAGAAAATACAATCGGTTCTTTTGTGAATAACTAAACTCTTCTAGAAACCCACAAATGTGAATAACGGATTACCGGGTATCCTTATTATTGTTAGAATAGGCACATCTATCTATCCTTCTGAAGAAACTGGTTGCTCTCTTTCTTGAAATCTGCGCTGAAAGTGAAGCAGTTCCAGAATGATACACATGGTCATCAAAGACACTCTCACGCTATTTATCGCACAAGGGTTGTGCATGCAATCCTCAACTTGTAATGTAACAGTTCTGAATAATGGCTTCATGAAGAACCAAGGAGTTAGGTAATACGCTGTAGCTTGTATGGATTACATGTTCAGTAGCAATCCTTTTTTATGGTGTCCATCACTTGCAATCCTCAGTGGCCTATTGGGGAAAAGGAAAAGGTACATAATTAGTATGTATAACACATTTTGATGTACATAACACATTTACATTAATCGTACATCAATGGCAACAATGATGATCTAATACAATATGTGCACTTGATATTTTTGTATCTGTCATATGCCTAAATAATTAAATTTATTTAATTGTCTTATGAAGAAGAGTACCGGTATATAATACATGTGTAAGACGTACATTGAGTGATTTCAAGGAAAAAATAAATTAGTGATAGGGGTACAGGTGTCAATTAAGTGGCTCAATTACATTGCCTCAGTTTCTGAAACAAAATCCTGGATTTAGCTCATGCTGCAATCATAATTAGAAAACTTTCGGTCAGTCAGGAATCTCATGACTTTACAAACCGATATGGTTGGATATTAAAAAAAAAGGTTTGTTTGTTTTCTTAACGTTTTATTTTATTACACTTCAGTCTATTGGGGAAAATGCTTATATAGTCAGTGGGGTGACAAAACCTTGTATCTCAAAAATCATGAATTTTCAGGAGAGCAAAACAAAATTCCTGTCTCAACAAATTTAGTGCTGTGACACCGTCCTTTCTTTTTCAATTTTTAATGTCATTGTTGAAATACAGTAAAAAAAACTGTTTTTATATTTGAAAGTGAGTATCAATGTTTTTGCGTTTATCTACATTGAGATACGAGTTTTTAGTTTTTATTCAAATTGAGATACAAGTTCTTACTTTCAACTCTGAAGGAGTTACGAGGATTTGGTTGAATAAGTTACGAGGTTTTGTCAGTGCAGCTTCAAAGGGGGTTAAAATTACAAGATTTATAGTGTGGAATTCGGGAAAAAACTGAGAAGGAGGCGTTCCATGGATTTATCATTATTTATGAGCAGAGGATGCATGATGACAATGTCACACAACTACAAAGTGTCACGCATTAAACGTGACATCACGCATTTCGAGGGTCTGAAAACGCTCTCACGCACGACACGCGTGCTTGATTTCGAAAAAACGCTATACCTTAAAGGTACTATGTCCCATTTGCAGGCCAAAAAAATGAAAAGTTTAAATTCCAATGGCATTTGAAAGATAATACTAATTTAGAACTTCCCTAAAAAAAGTGGGGCTTGAAAATGTCTTCAAGTGGGAAAATAACGACTATTAATTGTCAAATCGACTTAGGAGCTATAGAGCCAATAAATCATAGTCTTGATTTTCAGACCATTGTACCGAATGGTCATACGTTTTATGCTGCGCAAAGATTCAATCAGTTTAATTTTGGCCATCACAAGAAGTGGGTTATTGATGTAGACAAATGCTCATGTACCCTTTACAGCTCATGTTATGTACATGTACATGTATGTTATTACCAAAGAACAAAAAGCCCGCCCCCCCCCCCCCACAAAAGAAAAAGGTCGACCCGTATTGACTTTACCCCGGCCCCCCAACTCAGGGGTCGGAATGACCGCATGCGTGTTACCAAAATGTCCGGTAAAGGGGTACTTTTCGTGCGACAAAGTACGGCCCGAGAATTGTAAAAAAAGGGGTGTATTTGACTTATCATCCGGAGATTTCTTTAAAAAGGGGGTGTTTTTTCTTTTTTTCTCTCATCTCTTTGGACTCCTGAGAAATTATTCTGAATTTAGAGGGGTACATTGAGCATTTTTCCTGATTTAGGGGGGTCTCCAAGGCAGGAAAAGCCCGTGAAAAACCCGTGAAAGGGGGGGTTCGAAAATGTTGGCAGTCCTCAGATAGGGGGTGCTTTCAAAAAGAGGGAACGAGCATATGCGTACCCTAAATAACACTGAGTGGGGGGGGGGGGCGGGGACTTTACACACCAGAATTTTGCTGAAAAGGGTGGGGGGGGGGGGTCGCTTGGAACACGCATATGCGTACCCTTAATAACATTGAGTGGGGGGGCCGGGGACTTTACACACCGGACTTTTGCTGAAAAGGGGGGGGGGGGTCGCTTGGAACACGCATATGCGTACCCTAAATAACACTGAGTGGGGGGGGGGCGGGCATCAACTATCACTAAAGTACCGATTTTGAGTGAAATCAGTTGAGTTTTGTACAGTGCATGTAGTTTGAAATGCTGAAAATCAATATGAACAGTTTTTAATACACAGCCAGGATAGTAATGCAGCTATGTGTGGGCAAAACCAGGGACATAGTTCGTGATGTCCACCAGGCCAGCCTAGGTATCCTGCCGGGCGGGAGCGGCGGGCCCGGCGCACCTGGTAGGGCTATCATTTCCATTTGAATGTGCAAGTTAGATTGATTTTAAAAAAGAATAAAAGACGGTGTTACTGTAGAACCTACCTTAATCAGACGGCTGGGCACATAATAGAGACCTATCTTGATGTCAGGATACTAATGTGGTCTAGTTGTTTCAGTCGGGCAACCGTGTTCGTGAACGAGAAGAAAGACAGCTGCACGATGCGATGGAGAGTTAGCTAGAGAGCGGGCTGCCGTCGCGTCCGGGGCATGCATCGCAGGCGGTCAGATCCGAGCTTCCAGCGTGGCCGTGGATGCGCCAGATTTAGAGCGAGTGCTAGTTTCTCGAAACTGCCATAAGTCTAAGTTCGTGGAGATTTGGTAGAAACACGTGTTAGATCTCTATCATACGTTTCAATACGATGTCTAAAAAGTTAGACTTAATGACGGTTTCGAGAAACCTCCCCAGGTGTTCGGTGTCGGGGATCAGATCCAGTGGATGCCTGGTACTGGGAGGCGCACGCCCCCCTTTTTTTTCTCCCGAAAAAAATGTGTTCACATACATATTCTGTTTAAACATTTGGATAGGCCTCAGAATCTGCCAAAAGGCTAAGATTATCCGGGGACCGCATCCAGTTGAAGGTTTTTTTTCATTCTCGCAATTTCGTATATTTCAAGCTTCCTCCCCCCCCCCCCCCCCTGTAAAGTCTTTCATCTGCCCCTGGATGTATGTCCGGGTAACCTGGCGCTACAGTCGTTTATAGAAAAAATATTGCTGGGCGCTGTCGCCTGGTTAATGAGTCTAACCACAAAAAGTAGGTCATAAAATAGCTTTAATGACTACTGGACGCAACTCCAACACATGTTGGATGTGATACAAAAGCGGGTTAATACATATTGCATCATTTTTCCAAAACTGGTCAATGACTTTAATGTCGCAGTTCGTATCGGGTGCCTCACCATATGGTGTTGGCGCAGTCATATCTCTGAACTAAGTAATGGTGAAGAACGTCCAATTGCATTTGCATCAAGGACGCTGAGTACAAGTGAATCACCTGATACCAATAATCGAGCCAGCAAGGTATCGAAGCAGATTACCCAAAAGTGTGTCAGTAAAATCGGAGCAGATTACTAATCTGAAAATCCAGGTGACATAGTTGCAATAGTAATGTTCTGGAACTATATTGTCACCTAGAGTATAGTGATGACCCAGTAAGATACTGAGAAAACTAGTCACCCAGCGCGCGCGCGCTACTTAGCTACTGTACATCGCCGTCTTTAGATTATATTCTGTAACAGTAAGTTGCTGTGGAATGCTTGTGCGGAATACGCGTGCGTATTATCAGGCAGTCTATGCGAAATATATCCTGCATGCGATCGACCGGCTGTAGCGGCGGATCCAAGAGTTTTTTTTTAAAGGAGGGGCATGAAGTGTTAAATCGGCGTGGGGTCCGGGGCCAAAGGGCCCCGGAAAAAAATTGAACTATAAGATGCTTTATGGTACATTCTAAGGCATTTCTGAATGAGTAAACTGAACATTTATTTGAAAATTCGTGGCTTTTCCCTGTGTTTTCGGAAGGAAAAGGGGGCATGCACCCCAACGCTCCCCATGGGTCGGGCCTGGCAGGGCTAGCTAGCTCTCTGCAGTACGCCCAGGACTGGCGTCGACCGCCGGCGTCGCCGCTAGACCCGCCAGAGCTCGCATACCGTACCTGCAGCTAGCATCAGCTATACAGTTTCAGCTGGTCGGCGCAGCTAGCCTTGCCCTAGCTCTGCTGGTGGTTCCTTGTCTTCACTCTAAAAATATCTACAATGTATACCGTAAGTTTTAAATATGTCTATTGATATTCATCTTAGTCAGAGGAATAATCGATAAGAACTAATATTGTTTGAAAACCATTTGCCTTTGTATTTCATGAATAGACTCTAGATCTAGTCCCAAATATAAACTTTTCTGTGTGTGATTCTATCGTTATTTGTGTGTGCATGTGTGTTGGCAATTTTTCTACGAAAAAGTGTTGTACAATCAAAATTCATCCAACTTGAGCATACCAAATTCCACTTCACACTCCTATAATTTCAATGCATAAGGTTTAGCCATTAATTAACCGGTATCGACGTCATAAAACTCATTGGATTTCCTAAGTTAAGCTAACAAATTACTTCTCCACACATGCATGTAGATTTCTAGGTCTACAAAACAAATACCGGTAGCCTAGATCTAGATCTTGGCCCACTAAATTATAAATAGGAGAAAATGTAAATTATTGTTCAATTGAATATTGAATATGAGTCATTATGATGCTTCAAAATCATACTGCAGTTTAAATAACCTTAAAAAATCAGTTCTCTTATTTAATTTCATCTGATTCACATTCACAGCTCAAAATCGCGTTGAAAAACTGAAGAAACTGCCCCTTGAAAGCTTGATTTTATTCCATTGCACTTTGTTTCACTATCGTTTGCGCATCGATAGACTTTATGATAGACTCTGTCTAGATCAACAAAAAATTCAACGAAATTTTGGGCAAACCTTGATGGTACTGCGGCTATTTGTGCTGCTCACTCTCCTCATTTGGCATGTTTGGCGCTATATAGCCAATGTACTATGTAGGTATTTCATTTAAAATAATTATTTTAAAGTCAAGATGACTATATTGTCTACAAATTCTTGGCATGCTTGTGAAATATTCCACCACTCATTCAAGGACTCTGCACAGTATAACCTAACGGTTCATTGTGCGCAATGCTTGCACATGTCTGTAGATTATATAGGCCTGCACGATAAAAAACAACAACAATGGTTTATTCAGAAAATCAGTAGGGGTGCTAGTACGAGAATGAGCATCGTCCGCATAAACGACAATACCCTCGTAAACGCAGACCATTTGCATCCAGAAAAAATAATGATCATCCGCATTTTCGTGAAGGATCCGGATTCCCGATGCGCGCGTTGGTGATGCGAAAAAAGAATTCCGCGATGATGCCCCATAATGCATTTTACACTTACGCAGAGACTTTCACGTTATGAACAATAAATCCTAGGGAAGACGAACAACCCATAGAAAGTAGACTGTGAACTGGGAATATTTTATTACGCGGAATCCGTTTTTCGCATTAATTGCCAGCACGCGGATCAGGAACCCTGTACCCGCAGAGCACCGAAGAAGAAAAACTGTCTGTGAAAATTGCAGACTATCCTTATTTTTTTAGGTCGAGACTTGTTCGCGTTTACCAGGATATTCTCGTTTATGCGGACAATCTTCATTCTCAGACCAGTACCCCTACTGAAAATGGCAAAATTCCTCACATCAATTCCACTCTTAGAGAAATAACTTGGCACAAAGTACCCTGCGGGAAGTCAAGCTAGGGCCATGCAAGGACAAGTAAAAGAGCCACATCCATTGTAATTTGCAATTATTTTTTTCTTTTTCATAAAGATAGAGAATAATAGGAATAACACATTGTTAGAAATACACATCACATATGATTTGAAAAAAAAAAAAAAAATTATCTATTTTTCTATTTGTCTATTGTCTACAAATTCTTGGCATGCTTGTGAAATATTCCACCACTCATTCCAGGACTCTGCACAGTATAGCCTAATGGTTCATTGTGCGGAATGCTTGCACATGTCTGTAGATTACATAGGCCTACACGATAAAAAACAACAATGGTTTATTTACAAAATCAGTAGGGGTGCTAGTACGAGAATGAGCATCGTCCGCATAAATGACAATACCCTCGTAAACGCAGACCATTTGCATCCAGAAAAATAAGGATCATCCGCATTTTCGCGAAGGATCCGGATTCCCGATCCGCGCGTTGGTGATGCAAAAAACGAATTCCGCGATGATGCCCCATAATGCATTTTACACTTACGCAGAGACTTTCACGTTATGAACAATAAATCCTAGGGAAGACGGACAACCCATAAAAAGTAGACTGTGAACTGGGAATATTTTATTACGCGGAATCCGTTTTTCGCATTAATTGCCAGCACGCGGATCAGGAACCCTGTACCTGCAGAGCACCGAAGAAGAAAAACGTCTGTGAAAATTGCAGACTATTCTTATTTTTTTAGGTCGAGACTTGTCCGCGTTTACCAGGATATTCTCGTTTATGCGGACAATCTTCATTCTCAGTCCAGTGCCCCTACTGAAAATGGCAATATTCCTCACATCAATTCCACTCTTAGAGAAATAACTTGGCACAAAGTACCCTGCGGGAAGTCAAGCTAGGGCCATGCAAGGACAAGTAAAAGAGCCACATCCATTGTAATTTGCAATTATTTGTTTTCTTTTTCATAAAGATAGAGAAAAATAGGAATAACACATTGTTAGAAATACACATCACATATGATTTAAAAAAAAAAAAAATATTATCTATTTTTCTATTTGTCTATTGTCTACAAATTCTTGGCATGCTTGTGAAATATTCCACCACTCATTCAAGGACTCTGCACATTAGAGTCTAACGGTTCATTGTGCGCAATGCTTGCACATGTCTGTAGATTATATAGGCCTACACGATCAAAAACAACAACAATGGTTTATTCACAAAATCAGTAGGGGTGCTAGTACGAAAATGAGCATCGTCCGCATAAACGACAATACCCTCGTAAACGCAGAACATTTGCATCCAGAAAAATAAGGATCATCTGCATTTTCGCGCAGGATCCGGATTCCCGATCCACGCGTTGGTGATGCGAAAAACGAATTCTGCGATGATGCCCCATAATGCATTTTACACTTACGCAGAGACTTTCACGTTATGAACAATAAATCCTAGGGAAGACGGACAACCCATAGAAAGTAGACGGTGAACTGTGGGTATTTTATTACGCGGAATCCGTTTTTCGCATTAATTGCCAGCACGCGGATCAGGAACCCTGTAACCGCAGAGCACCGAAGAAGAAAAAACGTCTGTGAAAATTGCAGACTTTCCTTATTTTTTTAGGTCGAGACTTGTCCGCGTTTACCAGGATATTCTCGTTTATGCGGACAATCTTCATTCTCAGTCCAGTGCCCCTACTGAAAATGGCAATATTCCTCACATCAATTCCACTCTTAGAGAAATAACTTGGCACAAAGTACCCTGCGGGAAGTCAAGCTAGGGCCATGCAAGGACAAGTAAAAGAGCCACATCCATTGTAATTTGCAATATTTTTTTTCTTTTTCATAAAGATAGAGAATAATAGGAATAACACATTGTTAGAAATACACATCACATATGATTTGAAAAAAGAAAAAAAAAATATCTATTTTTCTATTTGGGACCATTAAATGGCAAAATAGAATGATAATACATTTTGGAGCAGGCAGCATGTTCTTGGCCATTAACACATAATAACCAGGATTTTTCACTCAATATTTTTTAGATGGAATATATTAATTGTTCTTTATGTTATAATTTCATTATATTTTAATCAATCAGATTTTATATGTTTTCATTGAAATGAGTTATCAATGTAATTTTTTTGGGGTAAAATTGTTTCTTAGGATCATACACTGGCCCAACTTCATTTTTGAAGAAAAAAATGTTATTGTTTTGGTAATTACTGTTGTAATCTAACAATACGAACAAGCAAAGGGCATATACAGTAGTAGGCCTACACAATAAGCACTGACTTGAACAATTCAGGGAAAGCTATTTATAGTCGGAGGGAGGGGGGGGGAATGATCCTATGCACCTAATTCTGCATTGGTGTAGTACGTATAGTTCCCATCATTTGCGATTTCCCCAGTGGTGTTATACATTTGCTTGCATCTTCACATTGGAGTGAATGTTATGAAAAGGGAGGGGGGGGGGGTCATACTTTGATACCATACAAGTAGCATGATCCTATACACCCATTCTACATCCAGTGTTCCCATCATTTGTGATTTTCCCAGGGATAAAGTCAATTTTATAAATTTGATTGCATCTTAATTCACATTGATTTGATTGCTAGCTGTCATAAAATTAGTGTAATTTCATCTATTATGAACAGAAACCAAACATGCTTGAAGATGTAGGAGATCGATCATCGCTATCCATCCACCTTCGCAGCTTCTTTTGCCTCACAATTACATCTGTCACAAGTCCTATCAAACACCGTGCCTGATTCTGGTGCAGCTGACAGCACTAGGGACACTTGGCCTCAATTGAAGCTGTTATTCAACCCTTAGACACAACCACTTGCCTGCTAATTACCTGCTATGAAAGAATTACATATTGTGGTAAGTACATTGAAGCAGCAATGGATGGGGGGGCTGTCTCACTAACAGCAGTGATCACAGTTGACGTACTCTCAGTCGTAATCATCATCATGGGCGGGGGTAATACGTTGACCCTATACAAGTAGCATGATCCTATACATGCACCCACTTCAACATCCAGTGTTCCCATCATTTGTGATTTTCCCAGGGATTAAATATTAAAAATGTTATAAATTTGATTGCATCTTAACATTGAATTGAATGCTAGCTGTCATACAATTAGTATAATTTTGTTTTCATATCTATTACGAACAGAAACCAGACATTCTTGAACATATGTACGATATCCTCGCTGTCCTTCCACTTTCACAGCTTCTCTTGCCTCACAATTACTTCTGTCACATACAAGTCCTAACACCATGCATGCCTGCTTTTGGTGCAGGGAGCCTAAAGGGCATTTCCAATTAATGAATGCACGTGATGTGTGCAGCCATTGTACTGCATGCGGTAGTACAACAGAGCAGTGTGGTGCGTCCACAGTCATCTGGAGCCGTAACACATCACACGGCAGTAGCACGCCAGGGTTTAAAGTTTTCCTTAAGATTTCTTGCACATGAGGGATCATTAAAAGTTATGCGAATCGCAGTAATTGATCTTAGACCTAACTGCAGCAGAAAAATGTATGACTGGTTGTTACCTTGGCAATATTTTGGCCAAATGCTTTTGAGGGCCCCTGCCAACCAAATTGTTGTATTGTAACAGGTGGTCAACTTCGGCAAAGTTACATACCACTTTCTCAAGTTAGCTCATTGATGACTGACAGATGATGTCACAAGGAGAATGAGATCTGGCGGATTTTTAGGGTGGAGCTTAGCAAGTTTGAAAAAAACATGTTTTAAAACAATATTTAACAATCTATGAAACACATTCAGAAGTTTACATATCAAAATATGAGATGTATGCAGGACTACACACTAACAGGAATAAACATGTATTTGGATGACATGGGCCCTTTAACTGACTAGACTGCATGAAACTAGGGCGTTTTAAGCCTTGTAATTGCGATAGCTCAGTAATCATTTGAGGTATGAACTTCAAACCTGTTAATAGTATGTATCACTTAAGGAAGACAATCTGATTATATTTGGGGTAAGTAGGTCAAAATTCACATAAGGATTTCTCTTTATGACAATAGAAAAAACTCTCACATTGTTTAATAACAGATAACGTTATAGAATTTACACAATGGGGGAATTTTATTATTTATTTTTTAATCTCTGAAACCCAAAACTGTACAAAATCCAGGAATGAAAATTTAATCTAATGATACTTTGATCTCACGATATATGTTTTAGCGGACCCGCCTCCCACTAGCATAGAGTGTTGAAAGAGTCACACACTTTTTACAGCGAACGTTATTGTTGAGGCATAACATAAACTGTTTTACGAGGACATGCACTTTTCTTCATGTTGGACTGTTTTCAAGATATGTAATTTTTGATCTTTACCAATTAGTATTGCATCTGTTGGATCATTTAGAAGAAACACCTACTTATGATATTCATATTAATTTTTAAATGTGCCACATAACTCTGTACAAAGTAAAAAGGGTATTTATTCAAGATTAAAATGATAGTGTTGAAGCCTATATTATACACTTTTTATATTAAAAAAATCAGTAATGTGAAGATAAGTTGAGGCCAGCAGTCTGCAATACTTTGAAACAGATAAAGTCCTGCAAAGGAAACGAAATAGAGCCTCAAGCATGTTAGGAAATGTGTGTCGAAGTGTTGAAATGAAAAATTATCTTACAGTAGTCCGATTGGTGTCCCTTATCTCCTTTGCAGCTTTGCTCAAGCTCAGCATCCGTTATTACATGATTCCTTCAGTTTTCATCACAATTTAATGATTTTTTTTCTTTTCTCTTTTGTTTCTTTTATTTGATAGAGCTACTAGCAAAGGAAAAACTTCAACACTGCATCAAATGGCTCGACCAAAGTTATCAGTGGAGCAATATTCAACCAGTTTTCCAAAAACAGAACAGCACATCCCAAAGAATGGTGAACTCTAGTTGAAAAGACATGCCATTCTGAAATAACCCTGGTCATTTCAGACACCTTGCGGGAGAATTAAAAGGTGCAAGAACAGTCAGTGATTTAGATACATTTTACCATCAGGAGCATTCACTGCATTGCACAGTATGTAACTGAATAGTTGGAGAGAAACTGGACTCTGTGTAACTATACTAGACATGACATGTACTAGTAATGGACAAGGAATTTTACTCACGTGAGCAGTTCAAAACCGAATCCAAGTAAGTGTTCCTCAAGTGTATCCAACCAGCCCTTCAAATGCTGGACCTAGACCACAAGGCCATCCAAAACTGCACCACTCCGACAATTCTGGGAGTTATATTACAGTCAGATCTCAAATGGAATTTCAAAGTGTTCGATATGATATCAATTGCCGGCAAACAACTACATTTACGACATCTCGGAGTATGATGTGAAGAGCTAGCAGACATCTTCTCGACATATATCCGATCTTTGCTCGAATACGCTTCTCCAGTTTGGTCCACATCAATTTCCCGAACAGTTATCTTGCAGTCTGAAGAAAGTACAGAAACGTGTCTGCTGTATTATCCTTGGATAAGAACAGTTGTATGAAAACACACCACTTCTTGCCGTCTTGCCCTTCTTGAATCCTTTTCTCTCAAACTGTTTAAGTCATCACGAGATTGAATTATGTTCTACCGCCAACTCGTCGCCAAACCTCTTGCCATGAACTCTGAAACTCTCTACACATAACTATACCCTATTGTAGAACTGAGAGACACCGCACTTCAATTATTCCCTATATCGTACGACTCGATCCTTAACAACCAACTGTGATTTTAATTCTCTTTGTCATGTTTGTATTTATTTATTTTTGCTTACCATATTAATGTTTTTCATTCTTCTCTTTTCCATTCTTCATTCTTCCATCCTCCCCTCTTATGTACTTTTTCTCCTTCTCTCTAAATCAGCAAAGTAATTACATGCATTATGATTATTATTACAATTTTGATTAATTACAAAAGAGTCATCTCAGAATGAAGTATCTTTTTTTAATGCAATCTTTTTGTTAATTATGTGTAGCTTGTCTTTATGTTTTTCACACCAATTAACCAATGTATCGGTTATTACAGAATTTTAAAATCACAATTATAGGCATGTATTTTCTGAGGAGAGGGTGGTGTTGACTTTTTGTGACTGCTTTTATTTGTGTTTGCGATGGGATTTCATTACCCATTGTCGGTTTAATTCAAAACTGATTGAGTTTTAGAGCTCAATAAGTAATAAGTCTTATTTAGGTATCAACAAAAGCTTATACTCTGAACATAATTGTTTAACAATAAGGTTATAATATTTACAATTGCTATACAATTTCTTGTCTTTTACACCCAATGAAAAGTCATGCGTATTAACAATTTTCAATATTATTATTCTACTCAAAGAAAAGAATGGGGTGATTTTTTTCTTTTTTATACCTTTTTTCCTGTGTTTGGTACTAAATTTGTCATTATAGGAAATATATATTTTTGAAGTCATTGCCAATTTACATGAGTTCGGCTCATGGTCAATTTTAGTTGAATTGCCCACATTCAAATGTATATAATTCTTTAAAATCCTATTGATTTTATGTTGGCATGTATTCTTTGGTAGCAAAAATACACCCATCATATTAGGTAATTAAGCTAAGGGTAATTGCTGGTAAATTTTCAAATTCTCTGGTGTGCAAGTTTGATATAATCTCTCTATCTTTTATGGGGGGAAAGGTTAAACATGTACGTAACGTCTTCTCATGAAATACATAGTGCATGTACAGTGTAAGTTTAACTTAAATAATTGATATTCCTGTATAAGCAGTTTAAGACTTGTCAACTGATATCTTGTCATGATCTTGGTTTTTGATAATTAATCGTTAGTGTTAATAGTTTAGCATGGGTTGAGTTACTGAGGGGGCACTGATGTCATGGGGGGCGGGGGGGGGGGGGGGGCTACTGCTCTTATTAATTGAAATAATTATTTAGACAGATAACTGGAATCTCAAGTTGGAGCATATGTGGGAGGGGTCACGTTGCATTCCTTTACTTTTCTTTTCACTCTTTGATGGGGTGTCACATATCATTTCAGATACCCCCCCCCCCCCCTCTAGGTATTCCTCTCAAGCAATTCAATCGATAGAGGAATGTGTTATTGGGTTAGTTCAGCAATTACATAATGATGCCTTTTGCCTCAAATGTTCAGACTTGTTCGATTGGATAGGAAAAAAACTTGGCTTTTGTATGTCTTTGTTGAGAGGCATGTGCATTAGTCTTTTTTCTCTTTCATAGTATCAACTTGTATTGACATCTTAATCATTGCAATCATGTGATGTGTAATAACGAGTACATGTTTAGGTCCTATTATAATTTGTTTTTTTCTTTGAAATTTATTTGATTTCCAGGTACATGTATAAACAAAATAGAAATGACAACACAGAGCATATAACATTAAGAGTTACAAGACATTGAAAATGCCACCAGCGGACGCCTGAGGATTACCTAAAAGAATTTCCATTCTGTCATGAGGTTCTCCACATCCACTGGTGTTACATATAAATATATTTAAGAAGTAACGGTAAAATAACATAACATAATTCAAGTTCATCCATCAAGCATAATAACTAATAGAATGATTGCATGTTTGTTGAACTTTGTGGCATGAAGAAAATAACAATCATGTACGGCATGTAACGGTAAATAAAATAACATAATTCAAGTTCATTCATCAAGCATAATAACTTATAGAATGATTGCATGTATGTTTAACTTTGTGGCATGAAGAAAATAACAATCATGTATTGCATGTAACGGTAAAATAAAATAACATAATTCAAGTTTATTCATCAAGCATAATAACTTATAAAATGATTACATGTATGTTTAACTTTGGTAATGGATCCTATCTCTGAATGCAATTTGTACTTTATTTGCCTGTATAAACATATATGTGTTTTTAAATTTGTTTTTGTTCAGCTACCCTAAATACCTGACGTTATATTATTACCAAGAATGTGTTTCTTCTAACAATAATGACAGAAGAATTATATTTTTAATAAACGATTTTATCAGTATTGTACTACATGTACTTCAAACTGGATGAGATTTATTCTTTTACAATTTCATGTCTTTGAATTGTTCGTTTGTGCCATTAAGTCAGAGTAGACACACGCGGATCCATGTGGCGATTTTTCCGACCCCCCCCCCCCCCCCTAGCCTAAAAAACGGTTTAAAAAATAGGATAAGAACGTAAGTTTAAGCTTTTTTTTAACAAAAACAAAAGCGGCCCCCCAAAAAAAATTAAAAACATTTTCGCCCACACCAAAAAGAAATATCACACCCCCACCCCCCCCCCCTGCGTATTCACCGACTGGATGAATCGCTGCTAAATATTTTCTCACGAATTGGGCCCCTCCCAAAAAATGTGCTTTTACACCCAGCCCCCCCCCCCCCCCTCCCATTTTTTCATTTTCACCGGCCGGCTAAGTCGGCGCTATATTTTTTCTCAAGTCTTGCCCCCCCCCCCCCCACCTCTTTTCGCCGGCTGGATCCGCCCCTGAGTGTAGACGCCACATACTTGAAGTCTAATGGCTGCCAGCTGTGCCTTGGTGTGATTAAGAGAGACTTGATGTGAAATGGGTTGTTGAGATTTGGAGAGGGAAGTTCTGGTCCATCATATTACGAGAAACCGGTAGGACGCCGCTAAAGTAAAGTAAAAGTATTTTGACTAATTAGGGCTGTGAGATTCTGAGAAAAGTAAAACATCTGCTCAGAGCTAGATCATATTCTGGATCTCCACAGAAACATGATAGCTGTTCAAAACACATCGGTGTTCTCTACTCTATGTCGCAAATTTGGAACTAGAAGGGCATTGATATAACCCTGTGATGTGGTAACGATAGAAGTTTCACTGCATGTCATGAAAACCCTCTGATGTAACAACAAAATCAAAAAACGATATTCCAGGGCCAAAATTATATTTTCAAGCTTTGCATTACAATGCTGCCCCTCATCACTCATACAATGTACATTTTATAAACTGATACACAATATTTTTTCAAATACTTTTTTTCACATTTTCCGCAATGCCCCGTTAAAATTAAAATTACATCTATGATTTAAGACATTCAATATATCTTACTAAGGCAATTCTACTGAGCTTAAAGGAAACCAAACCCCAAGTAATAACTTTACTTATTCTGAGAGATTCATTATGTTATTACCCATAAATCTAAAAGATTCCCCACCGAAGTTTATGAGAGAGGTATAAAGCAAAAATAAAGTACACTTTCTCAGCACGACATGGGCATCGCCATTTTCTTGATAATGTGACGTACTATGCGAAGTCGGTTATCAAGTAGGCCTAAATGTATTCAAATGTATGGATGCTTCTTTCCCAGACGTGTGTGGTGATGAAGCATTTCATTCACCTGCTATTATCCTTTGTACTATAATTGCCAGAACGCAAATTGCATAAATTAGTTAGTGCTCTTCTGGGTTGAAGGTTTATCATAAATGAAATAGATTTGTCAACTGCTATAGTGTAGTATTTATAAATGAATTTGTTACAATTGTGCCCCTGTTATTTATTTTTCACCTTATTTAATTTCTATCATCTCAGTTGTTATTTTTTTCATTGAAAAGTAAAGGTTTCGTTATTGATTTAAAAATTCTTTCCAACTAAAGCTTGGTGCATGATACATGTACAACTTCAACAGATACGTCACATCTTTAAGAAAATGGCTGCGCCCATGTCATGCTGACAAGCATCACACCATGCCAGGAATATCGTCATTTATATATATCTTGTACATTTTCGTAAGGAATATTGTACATCAAAGGGCAGGAATACATCTCATTTTTCAGAATACCTACACTTATTCTTTGGGTTTAGGTTTCCTTTAATGAAAAATGTATGGGCATAGCTAAATTTTATTTTCAATAATCTATAATCATATTTTGTAATTTTCCTTGATAAATTTCCTAAATTGTTACACGGTTTTATTATAGTTTGTAGATAATCTGTCTTATATTTAAAAGGGGGGCAGTGGCTATACAAGAAGCTTCCATTGACAAAACATGGCAAACACATTAAGAACAATGCGCTATTTAAGCACATTTTCCGTTTAGGGACAAACATTTGAATCCAATCAGTTGTAAGACCTATTTGAAAGAAGGCTGAATGCACACGAAAGGAATCTAGCTGAAAGAAACGTCTATATTGACCAGAAAAAAGCTGACATAAAAGAGCAATATTATTAGGTACGTCGATACCAGGATAAAAGCGAGGGCGCTCTTCAAAATAGATTAGGTTAATTATTTTTTAAAATATGTTTTTAATGTACCCATGTTTCAAAAATTGATTCTAAAAATATGAAATGGCATGAACTATCACTCTACAAAGTTTGAATCATCAATTTAAAGCGCAAGACAAAAAGTTGATCAAACTACCTAACGGGACGATAACACGATCTCGAACTGTAATCCTTCGTACATACACATTTTGCCATTCAGGATGGATCCCATTCGCGACAGATTGTGTGGAAATCGATTTACACGTCGTGCATTTTACATGCAGGAAAGGGTGTATCACGCCGTTTAATTCCGTTTAATTAGAGGTAGAATTTGCGTAGCAATAAGACGAATTCAGATTTGTTTCCCCCTGCCATTTATTTATTATGCAAGTCGAACCTAATACATTTTTATGTCTTTCCATAATACTTAGTGTAAAACTAACAAAATTATACACATTATGTGGTGAATATAATTCTAACACAAGAAATCTATAGAAGATTATAGCTGCAATATGTGACAAATAGATGTAAGAGCTGTTGTGTGTGTAGGGTTTGCCACTGTATGATTATTGGATATCACGATGTTAACATTGTTTATGTATACCCATTTCAGGTTAAATATAGATCATTCGAATAATAGGAATTTATTTAATCCTGCAGTCGTTTTAGAACAATCAAACCTTGGTATTCATCTATGGTATAGATATGGGCTTTTGGGGTTTACCTTGCATATGTTATTATTCATTATCTCCATACTGTTTTCTTTTAATGCACCCCCTCAATAAGTGTTCAGCACAATTAACTTTGAGGTATATATGCTATCATGTTTCTTGTAAATTGATCCTCAGCATGAGTGTTCAAGCAGTATTAATTCTCAGGGGCGATGAATTGTAGTTCCGCTATTCAATTTTGTTTTTAAATACGTAAATAGCCTTTCAATTTGAAGAATATATATTCAATGTCTGATCTGGCGAGAGCAACCAAAATTGTGCGAACTGAATTAAAGTGACATAAAAGCTCCAAGCCTCAAACATATGGTTTATTATCATTATTGTAGGTTGTTATTGTTGTTATTATTATGATTATTATTACTATTATTATTATTATCGTCATCATTATCATATTCATTATCAGTATTTATATCATCACCATGCAGTACGCCTTATATGTTTCTCTATATACTGACCTTCTTGTTAATACCACTGTATAGTCTAATTGAGCTGTACCTCTGCACCATCTAACATTCTTCTGAATTCGACTTAATTGGCTTATGAAGATAATTGTTTCCCTTTGAAACAGAACATTAACAAACGAAACTGCCTACAACTTAAATGACAACGTCAGATCGACACAAATTAAGCAGTCATTGACAATTGCGGATTTTTTCTTTAAGAACAGCGGTAGCGTCTGAATAGTCTTGTTCAAGACTCAAATGCACCAGAAGTCTTAGGAGACTCGAATATATGTGCAGCATTGAACTCAGAATCGAATTAATATAGCAAATTTGATATCTATAACACATCTAATTAAGAATTCAATCTGCGATAGAAGTAAAAATCTGTTTCATAAAACAAACAACAAGTTGATATAGTCAATAATGTATTGATAGTTCGCGAACGAGTCTAATTGCACTGTCGCGCTCTAAAACAACTACAGGGCTAAATATAGACTTTATCTGTGACAATGAACCCAACGCTTGACACGGTTTTCTGTAGAAATCCTGTAAGTACATGTCGTATTTATTCCGTAATTTCGTATTCATAAGGTGATATTTATGTGGTTTTTGATATTTGAATATTTTCCGGAGGTTAAACAAAGATTGATTCTGAGAGCTCGAGAGTGAGAGCTCGTGTCACGGTGTGTGAGTAGCCGGGGGCGGGGTGAGTGAGTGCGTGTAGTGTCCGCCCTAGAACTCCCGGGCAGTTTCGCAACACTCCCTACGGCCTACTGTCAGTACTGAGCTGATGTATACTGCACACACATAGCTGCATTAATAATAATAATATTTAATTTTTATATAGCGCTTAATACAAATGTCTCTAACCGCCTTTACAAAAATGTTTCTAAGCGCTTTACAAGTAGGCCCTATAGTGCTATACAAATTATAGGCCTATTAGTCTACTATCCTTCTTCTTCTTCAAAGTTCAAGATAATTAATCTGCCTCCTCAATCTACTGAAGAGTGAAGTTTCTTGCAGATGCCTAGAAATAGAATGTACTAGTAGATCTAGATTCTAGACCTACTAGGCCTGATTGGGGTGTGCATGTGGACCATTACACTAGGTCTAGATTTTACTACTTGACCTCTAGAGCTACGAATAGTGCAATGAAATGGTTCTTTGCTAGGGTGGTGACTCTCCTGTACACGGTGCCTCCACTTAACGTCCTATCCTAGGGACGGAGTGTTTTCCACTTGACATCCTGCGCCTATGAACAAGGGAAGGGGAACGTTAACACACTTCAGTCATCCGCCTGGGTTGGGGTCGAACCCGGGATCTCCCTTCTTAGATCTAGACTAGACCTAGTATATCCATGTTTGCTTCGACAGGCAGATGCTTTAACTGAGCAAACTCGCCTCCTGGCTGTGTTTTAAAAGCTGTGCTATTGATTCTCAACATTTCACACAGCACTGTACAAAACTCGGCTGATTTCACTCAAAATTTGTACTTTACTTAGACCTCGTGACAATTGATGACACCTACTACTAACTAGATAGTCTTAAATAGCAGTAAAATACATACAGATGTTTCAAAAAATAATTTAAAAATGTTAAGCGTGGGCTTACTGTCAAAATTGCCAATCAGCCACTTCGCATCGTCTTTATTGCGTGCATTCCTTTGTTAGGTGTGTATGGACTATTTGTGTTTGCAATTCTGCCTATTACAAGTA
Source organism: Strongylocentrotus droebachiensis (assembly GCA_035222895.1). NCBI lineage: Eukaryota > Metazoa > Echinodermata > Echinoidea > Camarodonta > Strongylocentrotidae > Strongylocentrotus > Strongylocentrotus droebachiensis. The sequence continues at coordinate 138,579 of JAVYIG010004976.1, forward strand.
GTGCAGTGCTAAATAGCTTAGGTCAATACGCATTAGCATTTACTCTCTATCCTGCCCCCCCCCCATTCCGAAAACGGAGGGATACCATGCATGTTACCAAAATGTCCGGTAAAGGGGTACTTTTCGTGCGACAAAGTCCGGCCCGAGAATTCTAAAAAAAGGGGGTGTATTTGACTTTGCACATGGAGGTTTTTTTTAAGAAGGGGGTGTTTTTTTTCTTCTCCTCTCTTTGGACTCCTGAGAAATTAAAAAAGGGGATTATAAAATATCTTGAACATAGAAAAATCAATCAAATCCAGGGACTGATGTAGACTATTTTTATACTGTAGTCTATCCTAATTCACACACAGCTGCATTCAGGCGCGTACGCAGGATTTTTTGAAGGGGGGGGTTTTAACATTTACAAATCGGGCCGGAAAATTTTGCAACGACTCAGCCGACCGCTGAATAAGCGGGGAGGGGGGGGGGGGGGGGGGGGGGGGGGGTAAGAGGACACTTTTTTTTTTTTTTTTGGAGTCCCAAAAAAATCGCAACGACTCAGCCAACCGCTGAATAAGCGGGGGGGGGGGGTTAGGGTTAGGGTTACTGATTCATTAAATCTAAAAAGTATCTTTACGAGGATAAAGTACTTAGTTACAGAGTTTTGATTACATAAGTCATTCATTATGACAGGTACAAACATTAGTATGTGAAAGGACACAGTCATGCAGGCACAGGTGATGTCAGTTAAGAATAATGGAAGGTTTATTTCTAACTAAGTCTCAATATCAGGCACTAAGTAATTATTCGGTGGTGATATATTATGCAGATAAGTGAGCATAGAACTAATTTGCAGACTTTGTTTATTCTTACAAGGTACATGTATGAATGAAAACACAAGCACAGAAATTTTGTATGTATTTCATGTGCTAAATGTACTTAATGCAGGCTGAGTTCTTTGGGGTATTCCCTGGGTGTGTGAGCCAACCAGTAATGACAGCTTATTTGAGTAAGGGGGGGGGGGGGTGGTCTGCTTTTTCTGAGATAGGGGGGTTCATTGAGCAGTGTTCCGGATTTAGGGGGGTCTCCAAGGCAGGAAAAGCCTGCATAAGGGGCGTCAAGAAATGTTGGCAGTCCTCAGATAGGGGGTGCTTTCAAAAAGAGGGAACAAGCATATGTGTACCCTAAATAACACTTGGGGGGGGGGGGGGGCTCTCTATCAGTCTTAGACATAAATAACCGTCTGATATGGGTCATTTCTTTAATAAAATTGACATTTGTCGACATTCCCCATACACAGATGGTAACCCAGACGACTCACACAGGGGGGGAGGGGGGATAGATTGAGCCTATTCTGTACCTCTTTTTACTCTGAAATCTGCTCCCCCAATTTTCATGTAGATCTAATTTTCTGATTTATAAAGCAAATAGAAACAAAATCTAGACCCTATGTATATTTTTCTCCTATTCACAGTTATCAAATTTGTTATGACTTATTTTCAAATGTGAAATTTACGGACTTACGTGTATGAGTTATCCAATTTTTTATTTCAGAACCATGAAACGGTACCTTCATGCATTCATTCTGGTAATCTATGACATGACCCGGCCGATATATTTCCGGGTAAAACTACCAAAACATAGCCAATGGCGAATCAGAGCACTCGTTTAATATTGGGTTTATGAATATGTCACTGGGTCAAGACGGGCTGACTCGTACGTACATGTAGCTATTGGATGTTCGAAAAGAAAAAATGAATATTCATCAACTAAAACCAAGATGGCTGACAACGAATCATGTTGACTACGAGACTTTCTCAGATTAATCGTTATCCCCTAGCAACAAAGTCGGAGGGGATATAGAAACACTGCCGTCCGTCCTTCCGTGTGTCCGTCCGTCCGTAACAATTTTGGATTCCGATCAATAACTTGACGGTAATGTTTGACGGATTTTAATGAAATTTGATATGAAGGTACATGATATCAAAATACAGGCTGAGTTCCATTTCCGAGTATGTACATGTAGGTCGAAGGTCCTAGCTCATTAAATATGCGAATCTGGTTTCCGATCCATAACTTTAGTATTGTTTGACGGATTTTAATGAAATTTGATATGAAGGTTCATGGTATCAAAACACAGCCTAAGTTCGATTTCGGAGTATGTGGGTCAAAGGTCATAGCTCATTAAATATGCGAATCTGGTTTCCATTTGATAACTTGAGTAACGTTTGATGAATTTTAATGAAATTTGATATGAAGGTACATGGTGTCAAAATACATGTACAGCCTAAGTTCGATTTCGGAGTATGTGGGTCAAAGGTGAAAGTCACCATAGGCATACTTCAGTCTATGTATAGAGGCGGTCAGATGAGCCAGATGCAATTTCAGCAGAACAACCGTCGATATCAGAGACTGAAGCTTTCAGTCTATATCAGTCTATGCTTTGCTGGAGTGGTATACTGTAGAAGTAGATCTACTGTCATCCGTTGCTGTTATCCGGACTTTGCTGTCGGATTTAATAAATTTAGAATTGAAAATTCCATTTTTATTTCAAGGGCAAGCTAAGCTGTAAGCAGCCAAAACAACAACTCCTGCAATAAACTGCAAAACCCCAAACAGTGTTTAGATTTCACTAACTCCATGCTATACATGTAAACGCTTCAGAGAGCTCCGCCTACGGCCTCCAAAGGGCTTCGGTGACGGAGCTTCCTGGAGTAAAGATTTCACTAGACTTTAGTTAAGTTAGAATTAAAATAGAAATGTAAATAATCTAGAGTCTAGTCAGTAGACAGTAGGAGGACTAGGAGGCGAATTGGCTCAGTCGGTAGAGCGTCTGCCTGTTGGCCCAAAGATCTTGGGTTCGACTCTCACCCAGGCGGATGAATGAAGCAAGCGTTGTGTGTTAACGTGCCCTCCCCTTGTTGTTTCATAGACGCAGGCTATGTTACATGGAAAACAATCCGTCTCTCGGATAGGATGTTAAAAGGAGACCCCGTGTACAGGATAGTCACCACCCTTGCATGTTAAGAACCCACAGCACTATTCGTATAAGAATAGGGGAAAAACCCGGTGTAGTGGTCAACCTGCACACCCCACTCGGGCCGAATATATATATATATACGGCATCTGCAAGAATCTTCAGTACCGGTATTGAAGGATAGGAGGCAGATTATCTTCAAGAAGGAGAAGAAGTATATTGCACTCTGCAGCGTAGTGTAGTCTAGTGCCTAGTCATGCTAGTGGTTTCTAAATTTACTCTAGAGTATTGATCTTTTTTTGGCACAGTCTTGACTCTATGTGTCTCTTAGTTTACGTCAAGACTCTGTCTCTACTCTCAGTCTTTAGACTGCAAACATTGTAGCAGTGACTGTTGTTTTCAGTCACTGAGTCTGAATGTGAACCTAGCTATTTTAAAGGAGCTACACAAAGAAAATGTACTAACAACTGATAATTAGAACAAATTACGTATGGATGGAAAGATTTTCTCTTGAAAAACACGAATAATTTGCTGAGAAATCATATAGATATCATGGAAAGGCGTAAAATGCAATTTTTCAAGACCCTTCTTAGACCCCCAAGCGCCCCCGAACGTAAGCCAAACACACGAGCGTAGCGAGCTCTGAATAGTGACGTCACACCCTGGACAAACAGGCAAACAAGAGGAAATTTGTTGTATTTGATCAGTAGGGCTTCCCCTTCGCAATGATATGAATTTTGCATCAATTCAATACACTTTTGCTTCTTGGTGCGACTTCTTAAGAATAAATTTTCCCCCTCCCTTTTACAGGAAATATACAGAGTGTATTACCATATGCTTGCTTCTTTGAGTATGTGCCTGAAACAAGAATGTCCTGGAGAAAACAGACCACCACAAGAGAAGGTAAACCTTTTTTTATTTTATTTTTTTAACATGGACTTTTTAAAACTTGATTTTTTAAATGGGTGGGGCATTAGATAAGGCCAAGTTGGAGGGGTATGCAAAGGGCTGGTTTGAGAAGTATCCATTCAGGGTGGCTACATGTATGTGTGCAACAAGATGTCTACTAACAAGTTGCTGTAGTGTTTATTTAAAGTGTATTTTAACTTCCAATATATATTTTTTATAATTAACATTTGAAGGCCCTGAAGAAGGGATGGGGGGGGGGGGGGGGGAGGAGAGTCCTATACACGAAATAGAATGACAAGCAAAAAGAAAATAATTGACCTTCATATTTTGCTGAAAAAGAAAGTAAACATTAAAGACAATTGAACAAATAAATAATGCAATTTTTGTGTATTCTTACATATTTGGTTAATATTTATTGAATATTTTTATAATTCTGTTCCAGGGATGGAGAGGAGGGGCTTGCTGTTGAGAGATCATGGGGTGCCTTGAGATTCCACTTCCAGTCTTGATGTTCTCCCCCTTACCTCAAAGCGATGGCCTCTTGTGCCTGGCAATATATGAGCGAAGCACAATGGACTGGTAATTCATAATGCATATTACAATGTTTTTTTTTAACAAATCAGGGAAAGAAGCAGAGATAAATTCATAGCATATGAATCTGTCATGGCATTTTTAGTAACTCAACATTTGCTCCTGCAACGACTACTCTAGGCTTTATTTTGTCAAAGGTTTAGGGTTAGACTGAGGGTTGGAATTGGGATTAAGGTGGTTTAGGTTTAGGGTTAGGCCTAGGGATGAAGTTTAATAGTGTAGAAAAATTATGTGAAGCAATTGTCTCAGGAGAAGTTGTCGTACAACTGCATTTTCCAGGTGCTGGTGGAGCTGCATGTATCTCTTACTCATCAATGGTAGTTTTGAAATCTTCCTCTGTATTGTGAAAGCAGCAACATGATGAAGAGTGGAAGGGAAAAAAGTATACAACACAGTATCATTTACAATAGATTTTATGAAGTAAAAACACACTGGCCTGCAGTTTGTGAAACATGTAGCACTGTATTACCAATTAAAAGAATTCAGCGATTTTTGCAACATGCTCTATTGGCATTTATTTACTGGTTATGTTGTAACACAAAATGAACTCTTGACTTTAATCCTGGATCCATTGCTAAACATAATGTCAACCCTAAATGTATTAAACATTGCCAGACCCAATTTTGGGCTACCCTAAATCCCTTTCTACATACCAGTATTGTTCAAAGTTTATATTTTATTACACCCTTACTGCGAGTTCTAGAAATTCTGCAAGAACCCTACCCTGCTGTTCACTTTATAATTAGTACTGTACATTGCTTTCATGAACATGCCATAAAAGTGAAATATATTTTATGTCTCTGTACAAACAGGTGCCTGTACATGTAATGTATTTCATGCAAATGAAGGGTAGAATGAGAAGCTCACGATGATATGGTAGACAAGGACCTTGCTGTCTAAAGCTCGGAGGCCAGATTGCAGTGTCTGAAGTAAGTTGCCCCATAGAAGAGCGAGAACTTTCTGTTGCAATTGTTAACCAACACATCCTTACCACATGCAACCCATCCCACTTTCACAATATATTCTCTTAACAACAGTAACCCAAGTTCAACGTTTGGATTGGTGATTTTAAACAAAAATGGGGGTGGCAGGGCGCTCAGCCTAGCAGTACAAGATCTAGATATGTCATATGGCTGTATCTTGGATGTCCTGGAGGTAGTTGCCCGAGAAGTGTGATAAAGAAAAATATGTTTGCATACTAACAGTAAAAAAAAAAAAATGACTGGACACCTTTGGTTGTAACAACTCAGATCAGAATGAGATTTTTACACTGTAAAGTTGCTGATGTCAAGTATTTTTGGAATTCAATTCTATGATTTATCTGTGAATGCCATTTTAAAACGATGGTCTGAATGTTTAATTAGATCTTTTACACAAACGTAGTATATTAGTAATGAAAGGCATGTTGGTAATACAGTAATTTCATTTCAGACCATGAAGACCATGTATTATTATAATTATCTGGGATCTGTCGTTGGGCTGATAAGCATGGAATATAAGGAATGTACTCCTGTCGAGCGAACAATATGTTTATATAAAACGAATAACCCTTTGAAGATTACTTACTAGAAAAAGTAGAACCAGAAGAAAAAGAAGAAGAAATACACTGATGATGTCAGCTTTACTTCCTAAAGTTGTATACTATTTGAAAATAGTTTATATTTTATTCATGAACAGCCGGCTTGTCAGAATTGCGTGCAAGGATGCCATTGGACTTTTTTGTACTAGTAGCTGAAGGGGAGCAGTCACCAGAAGGAGCATGCAACTCCAAAACAATGTGGATACTTCTACCGAGTTCATCTCAAGAATCGAGATGTGACAGTGGATGTACATGTAGAGGGGTTTGTGACCCTCCTGACTGTGGACTACTTGCAAAACACATAAACTCAATCAATGGATTATAGAGGAGTAATGGTGGGTCCGGTGAGCTCAACTCTGGAGGTTAAGTTCGCAAAATTAATAAAGTTCCTTTTAATATCGGTGTATATGGTTCCAGGGATTAATTTGACGCAATGCCTCGTAGAGTCGTAGTGACACAGCCTTTTAAGGGGCAACACGTGTCAGAAGGTATAAAATGGGAAGAAGTTCCTGAATTGGCGCGAGCTTTTACTTTTGGGATGACTTCCTCATTTTGTTTCATACCTCATTTCCTTTGCCGCCATGAGGTGCTAAAGTTTTAGCAGAGTTGGGGGCTTCCAGCCCATAGATGTGACTTTTCGTGATTATATGTAATAAATCGTAATAAAGTTACTATCCACTTCAACACTTGACTCTTGTCGAGAATTTTATTTCTTTGTGTGGACTTTGTTCTTCTCTGGAACGCGATTTGGGCAGTGTGATAGGCGGCCACCAGCCACTCAGTAGCCGGGGCTGTTTCATATATAAAGAATGTGTGAAGACAAGCGACTGCATTATAAGCTCAGCATGATCAGTAACATTGATTCCTTTTATGAGGAATATCAATTTTTGTTCCTCCCAACCATGAGTTGTACATATTCTTTGATTCGGGGAGGGGTTGGTGAAAAGGGAAAAGTGCCCCATATTTTGTATTGTAACCGGTTTTGTTTTGTACATAAGGAGACAAGGATAATATAGTAATATAGCAGAAAATTATAATTGCTAGGTCCTAAGTAACATTTTTCCATCACCTATACCGTTTACTTTTATTCAAGTTTATATCATTTAAATTTTTATGCCTCCATTACGAAGTAGCCGGAGGCATTATGTTTTTTGGTCATCCGTACGTCCCGTTCTCGTGATCGCGTTATCTGAAGAACCGATTGATCTTGCAGGGCCGATGAACTGATTAGATTTTGGGGTCAAAGGTCACAGGGCTCATTATGTATGCAAAAAACAGCTTGTGATCGCGTTATCTGAAGAACCGATTGATGGGTTCCTGCCAAACTTTGGTCATGTATGTATCTTGCAGAGCCGATGAACTGATTAGATTTTGGGGTCACGAGGTCAAAGGTCACAGGGCTCATTATGTATGCAAAAACAGCTCGTGATCGCATTATCATTAGAACAGATTGATGGATTCCTGCCAAACTTAGATCATGTATGTATCTTGCAGAGCCAATGAACTGAGTAGATTTTAGGGTCATGAGGTCAAAGATCAAAGGGTCGTATATGAGAAATTGCTTGTAATCACGATATTCTGAGAACCTGTTGATGGATTACAATTGAACTTGAATTTGAAAAAAAATCTTCTGTTTTGGTTTGTAAAATAGCTCTATGACGGAGGCATCATTTTCGACTGCGCGCAGTCGAAGTTCAATCTATTTTTTTCTTGCCTGAAGGTGGGCGGGATGGATTCCAGATATATTTTCCCCAAAACAGTGATGTCGTGGAAACTTACCATCATTGGACCGCTCTACATAGCGTCTTGATTAACATTGTGTCTCCATGTATCCATGTATACTATTGTGTGACAAACATTAACAATAGTATTTCAGTAAGGAGCAAGAGAGAGAGAGAGGGTTGGAGGCAATTAGAGAGGGAGAAGGAACACGATGAGCAAGACGGCAAATGAGGCGATAGAATGAGTGGAGAGAGGGTGGGGAAGGAGGATCGAGAGAATAGAAGGGGACGAGGCGAGAAGGAGACTGAGTGTGGAAAACAGAGGGGGAGGGGCAAAGGAGGGCGGGAGCAGGAGGAAGAAGAGAGAGGTATAAAGAGTGGAATAGGGAAGAGGGAGGAGATGGATCGAGTGAGAAAAAGAGGGTAAAATGGGGGAAGAAAATGGAGGAAGGGCTAGAAATGAGTGGGACTATAATAATGATATATGCCCGCTATATCATGTTAGGCTGAAAGAGGAGGAAGGCCAAGAGATGGGAGGGTGATATTATATACAATGAGGAGACTCCGTGAAAGCAGGGGGAGAAAGAGGAATTAATGGGGGGGGGAGGTTAAATGGGGAACAAAAAGTAGAGGAAACAGGAGGAACAGTGGAGCTGAGATGAGCGAGGTTACGAGAGGGGCAGTGGCGGATCCGGGGGGGGGGGCGTTCCCCTCCCCCCTTTGAAAATAACACGTTAATTTTACCTTTTGGGGGAGATGCCCCCCCCCACCCCAAATAAAGTGTACTCACTACCCAACTAAGGGGAGATTGAAGAGGAAACAAAAAGTA